>MU770471.1:21363-36377 GCA_026770625.1 Nicotiana glauca | reverse complement strand
GCCTTCCGTGTGTGTCCCCCACGCCTCTTATTGTCCGTGTAAATGTAGTTCCCCATGTCATTGTGTTCCATCCGTGTTCCCCACGTATGTCCCCCACGTGTGGTGGACTCGGATTATTATGGGCTAGGTCCGAAAATTAGGCCTAAAAACGGGTAGTTTGATCCCAAATGTTATTCTTTGCATGGAACCGAGAATGAAAACATGATTTTATTTAATTAATCCTACATAAGCAAAAATAACTATAAAAATAAGACTGACAATTAAAACAAAAGTATTTTTATATTTTTTTCAAGATTACAATAACTACAAAACATTAATAAAATTATTTGTTTTTTGTAATTTTCGTTTTTATATAAAGATAAAAATATAAAGTACTATTTTTGTATTTTCTTAAAGATTAAAATGGCTACAAAACATTAATAAAACTATTTTTTGTAATTTTTAAAATTATATAAAGATTAAAAATAAGGTGTTATTTTTTTATTTTTCAAGTTTATGAGAAATACATAAACTAAAATTTATATTTTTTTTTGTATTTTTCCATTTTTGTAATAAAAATAAAGTGAAATAGTCAAAATTAGCTGAGATAGCTATAGTAGGCCTAAACTAAATATTTTACGCTAAAAATATAAAAAATCTTGGGGAGGGTCAAAAATCACACGTCTACAATGACCGTGGGTCCTTGTTTGTACTTATTCTGATATTTTTGGGACTCTTCCATGCTAAATTGATGAATTCTACATAATGTGAAGAGTATGAGGATTAGTTATGAATTGTGAATTCCTTGGAGCATTGGCTCGAACGATAAAAATACTATTGAGAAAGAAATGAAATAAATGGAAAGAGATATGATTAATCCCTTGCCGGGATGGTTTGAGTATATTGATTATCTCCCTTGCCGGGATGTGAAAGTTGTTATTGTTGCTCCCTTGCCAAGATTTAGCTGTTTAATTGTGGTTTTCCTTGCCAGGACATTTCTTATTATTTGCTTATTCCTTCGCCCGTTTGGTTGTGATTGCTGTTTGGGTGAGGAAGAGTGATAATGCACGAAGGGTCATTCCGTGCCATGTTTTGATTATATTTGCACGAAGGGTCATTCCGTGCCATGTTTTGATTATATTTGCATGAAGGGTCATTCCGTGCCATGTCTTGATTATATTTGCATGAAGGGTCATTCCGTGACATGTTTTGATTATTTATGCACGAAGGGACATTCCGTGCTCTGATTTGATGATAATTGCACGAAGGATCATTCCGTGCCATGAAATGAGAGTTATGTGAGGGAAAGCACGAAGGGTGATGCCGTGCATTTTATTTGATTGCTTTGGGGAGAATGAGAGTAAAAGCACGAAGGCTGATACCGTGCAACTGTTGATTTTCCTACTTTTATTAATTATTGTTATTACCTTGTTTCTTACTTAAATTGTTGATTTTATATCCGGATTGTACTCCCCAATAGTATGCTTTCCTCCCTTTTTAACTGTTTAATTTCGGTATTCTTTCCTTTTATTGCATATATATATATTGAACTGCACATGTTGATTGGTAGTCCGATATAGCCTCGTCACTACTTTGCCGGGGTTAGGCCATGCACTTACCAGCACATGGGGTCGGTTGTGCTGATGCTACACTTCTGTGCTTGATGCACAGATCACGGTACCAGAGCAACTTTTGGACCACAACAGTAGTATACTGATTGGGAGCTGACTTCAGTCCAGGGACTTACGAGGTAGCCTAGCTGGCGTTCGCAGGCCAAAGTCCCTTTCCATATTTGCATTTTGTTTTCATTGTACCGAGACAAACATTTATGTATTTCTATTCAGACTTGTTTGTAGCACTCTTTAGTAGTTCTTGAGATAGCGATACCAGTGTTGGGTAGAGAAATATTAAACTTCCACATTTTTGGGTTTTCAGTTAATTATGTTTTAAAGACTTTCGCTTTTAGTTAAATGACTCGTTATTCTTATTATTATTGGGTGGTCATCAGAAAATGTTTAAATGCTTGGCTTGCCTAGCTCCGACAGTAGGCTCCATCATGACTCCCGATGGTGGGAAAATCTGGGTCGTGACAAGTTGGTATCAGAGCTCTAGGTTACATAGGTCTCACTACTCACGGACAAATTTAGTAGAGTATGAGGGATCGGTACAGAGACGTTTGTATTTATCCCTAGAGGCTACGGAGTTAGGAAAAGTTTCACTTTTGGTCTTTCTTGTCGTGCGATTCTGTTTCTCAAATACTGATTGTCTTTCCACTCTGTTCTTTTGCAGATGGCGAGAACACGTGCTTCCTCTTCGACCGCGCAGCAGCCCGAGCCCCGAGCAGCAGCTCCTAGGAGGGGCAGATGCCGAGGCCGTGCTAGAGGTAGAGGCAGGGGCAGAACTCAGCCCCGGGCAGCAGTCCCATAGGTGGAGCCCCATATTGACTATGATGAGGAGGTTCCAGCCCCAACAGCTCCGGTGGGCCCAACTCAGGTCCCATGAGGGGTCATGGTCACCCCAGATCTTCAGAATGCTTTAGTCAGATTGGCAGTCTTTATAGAGAGTGTCACTAGAGCGGGTTTGCTGCCAGTAGCACCAGTCACTTCTCAGGCTAGAGGAGGGGTTCAGACTCCTGCTACATGTACTTTGGAGCAGGTGGCTCCCCAGGCTCATGTCCCAGAGGTTCAGCCAGCTAAGACAGCTCAGCCAGGTATTGCAGCCCAGGCCGGCGATGGAGCGGCTATGTCTTCGGATGCCTTGTGGAGACTTGATCGGTTCTCCAAGCTCGTCACCACCATATTCAGTGGTGCTTCATAAGAGGATCCACAGGATTTCTTATTCAGCTGCCATGAGATCCTTAGGACCACGGGTATTGTGGAGACCAATGGGGTTGATTTTGCCACCTTCCCGCTTGCAGGATCCGTCAAGACTTGGTGTATGGACTACTGTTTATCTAGACCTGCAGGGTGGCCAGCATTGACATGGGATCAGTTTGCGAAGTTGTTTTTGGAGAAGTTTCTCCCAGTCACTCAGCGGGAGGCACTTCGCAGGTAGTTCGAGCGCCTCCACCAGGGCTCCATGACAGTTACACAGTATGAGACTCGGTTCATTGATTTGGCACGCCATTCTATTCTTATACTCGCCCCAGAGCGAGAGAGGGTGCGGAGGTTTATTGATGGATAGATTCAGCCGATCTGTCTCTAGATGGCCATGGGAGCCAGTAGTAAGATTTCTTTTCAGGAGGCAGCCAATGTGGCTCGCAGAGTTGAGATGGCTCTTGCACGAGGAGGTGGTCATGTGTCGGATAAAAGATGTCACGACCCAATTTCCATACCCGATCATGATGGAGCCTCTCTTGAAGACAAGGCCAGCCAACAAACCCAAATCCTCTCTTTAACAATTATTAAACATAAATGAATAGAAAGTACAACTTAATGGTGTTAAAAACTATTAATTACAACCCAACACAACCCGAATGGGGTGTCACAAGTCACGAGCATCTAAATACGACTGAACACCACTACAGGGCTAATAATATATACAAAATAAAATCTAGAGTTCAATAGATAAAGTTCGGTGCCGCGAACGCTAGCGGTCACCTTGCTCAGCTACAATAGTAATACCTTCAATCCGCTAATAATCCACTACCGGGTGAACAATACCTGCAACAGCACGCGAGGTGCAGGGAGTAAAGTAAGTACTCCAACTCAGTGAGAAATAAGAATAAATAATAACTGAGCAGCAATAAATCACGTAAGAGCACTCCATCATGCTATATGGAACAACACATCCCTTTGAGAAAACAGTAAATCCGTGAAAAAATCCTTTAGAAAATATCTGGCTTAGTTAAAAAACCTCTTTTGAAAAATATCCTTTTCCAACACTCAAGCAAATGAATGCATAATCAGATAGTGCAAGTCCACACATAAGTCAACCCCTCGGGCACTGCACTCCATTAACAAATAACAACATGGTATGTGGTAACAGAGCAAGAAATAACATGGATGCCAACGATATGAGAGTGCTGAATGTCATGTCACGTAGTACAAACATGAACCAATGCATGAATGCAATGCAATGCACATGACCGGTACATTCAGGTACCTACTGCGGCATGCAGTCCGAGCCAACCATGTATTTATCGTCGACGGCGCGCACTGGGGGTATGTACAGACTCTGGAGGGGCTCCTATAGCCCAAGCGCAATAATCAGGCCATCTCGTGCCATCAATCAATTCCTGGTCAGTCATTGTTACCTGACCGGTCAATCATTGTTACCTGACCAATTTATATCATACATTGTCATTGTTACCACTGTTTCAAGTCACATCATACAGTGTCATTATTACCACTATTTCAAAATCACTGCTGCGGCACACATCGGGATCCATGCTCAGTCCATAAATCATCATAAGCCCCTTGGGCATTATAAAATAGTAGTTCTCAGCCCGAATTATCATTTAAAATATCATTTGAGTTTTTAGAACTTAGGAGTATGGCTGAATTTGCAAAAACAATATTTAAAGCCTTAGACTGAAACCAAATGATATGCAAGATATGCTAAAACAGTAATATCAATCCCCCAAGGATTCACATAGTTGGCATGAAGCCCCAAACATGGCAATCACCCCAAATTATAATGATAACAAGTAGTTTCAGTCAAATACGCGGTAAAAAAAACAATCGGGACGGACCAAGTCACAATCCCCAACGCTGCTCTACCCCACGCTCATGTCCGGCGTGCAAGACACCTCAATATAACACTATGATGTGCAAATATCATTTACAATTATTACTCGCCTCGAACCCGGTGAAATCTCTAGCTCGCGATGCCTTTGCCTCTAAAATCGGATTCCACGCGCGTCGTATCTAACCAAATTTAGAGCGAACACATTACAATATGCAAAGGGAAAAATACCCAATCGAAAACAATCAAAATATAGCAAAAAACTCGAAACTAGCAAACCCCGAGCCCCGAGACCGCTTCTCAAAAAATTACAAAACTCATATTACCGGATTCCTCGTCTCGCCACGAGCCCATACATACAAAGAACTCCCAAATCCGAGCTCAAATGACCTATCAATTCCAAATTTGAAATATCTAAAACTCAAGCCCTAGCTTTACCCCCTTTTAATGAATTTCAACCAATTTCCATGCTAAATCTATCATAATCTCGTGTATTTAAGCCAATGAACTTACCTCTAAACCTTCCTCCTTGAATCCCTCTTCAAAATCGCCTCAAAGCTTTCAAAGCTCACTCAAGAATGGTGAAAAAATACGTAACCCTCGCGGATGAAATGTTTCAATAAAACCCTTTATGACCAGCCCAGATTTTGCTTCTGCGGAGAGAATGTTGCTTTTGCGACCTCCGCATCTGTGGTCCACGTCCTCTTCTGCATACTTTAACTTAAGGGCCCCTACGACTTCTGCTTTCCACATTTCACATTAGTGGGACCGCCTATGCGGCCCACCTTCCGCTTCTGCGGAATGTCTAGAGAATGCCAAAACCGCTCCTGAGGTATAACTTCCGCTTATGCGGACCCGTTTATGCGGATAACTTTCTGCTTCTGTGGTAAATGCTCAACATCAACCTTTTCAGACCTGCGATATCTGGCTCCACTTCCGTGTAACCGCATCTGCGGTTACCTTTTCGCAGATGCGGAAACACCTGCTGCAACCAAAAACCTGCAATTCCAACTTCAAATTTTCCTTCCGATAGCTACCCGAAATCATCCCGAGGCCTCCGGGACCTCAACAAAAAGCACCAACATGTCTTAACACATTACCCAAACTTGTTCCAATCATCACAACACATCAACCAACACTAAAATCATCAATTCTCATCGGGTTTAAGCCTAAGTTCTTTAAAAACTTCCGAAACACACATTCGATAAAAAACCCGACCAAACGATGTCCGAATGACATGAAAATTTGCACACATATACAAAATCACCCAACGAAGCTACAGAAACTCTCGGAATCCCATTCAGACTCTCGGATAAAAATCTCACCTATCAACCGGATTTCGCCAAAAATACTAACTCGCCAATTCAAGGCTAATTCTACACCGGACCTCCAAAATCAATTCCGATCACGCTCGTAAGTCACAAATAATCCCCCGAAGCTAACCGAATCACCCGAAATAACATCCAAGCCTTCTAAATCAATAGTCAACATTCGGTTGACTTTTCCAACTTAAGTCTCATGTCTTATCAGATCCAATCCAAATCAACTTTAACACACCACATACCGATAACGAAATATGAAGAAGAATGAAATGGGGGAAATGGCGCAACAACACATGAGACGACGGGTCGGGTCCTCACATCCTCCCCAACTTAAACAAACACTCGTCCTCGAGCGTACCCAGAGTTGTCCTAGAAGCCAACCAATAGCTAAATGACCTTACCAAGCATATACCCGGGATGATCCCACGTCACCCTATCTCATATAGGTCCGACAACATAATATAGCTGAAATCACAATCCATCAAGACCATAAACCATAGAACCACATTGCACCTCCCGTAGTCATACTCAAAATCAGAACCTCACGTCAATATTCAGAATAAACGTGAACCAGCCGTAATAAACCATACATGCTGTAGATATGTGATTTTTTACCCTCTCCAAGAATTTTCACATTTTTTGCGTAAATATTTAATTTAGGTCTAATATAGCTATTTTAACTATTTTTGATTTCTTTACTTTATTTTTGCATTAAAATGAAAAATTACAAAAAAAAGATATATAAATTTTAATTTATGTATTTCTCATAAACTTGAAAAAATACAAAAATAGAACCTTATTTTTTATCTTTATATAATTTTGAAAATACAAAAAATAGTCTCATTAATGTTTTGTAGTCATTTTAATCTTAAACAAAATACAAAAAAAATAGTACTTTATATTTTATCTTTATATAAAAAGGAAAATTACAAAAAATAGTTTCATTAATATTTTGTAGTTACTTTAATCTTGAAAATACCCAAAAAATAGTTTTTGTTTTAATTGTCAGTCTTATTTTTGATAGTTATTTTGTTTACGTAGGATTAATTAAATAATATCGTGTTTTTATTCTCAGTTCCGGGCAAAGAATAATATTTGGATTCAAACGATCCATTTTTAGGCCTAATTTTCGGACCTAGCCCATAACAATCCGAGCCCACCACGTGGGGGGACACACGTGGGGGACACAGACAGAGCACGAGAAAAGACTCATCACTCATTCGGTAACCAACCCACGTGACACCCTCACATTTTTGTCCATATATACACACACACTTACGTGGAGGAGGGGGGACGGATGGTAAAACATTTGAGAGGGAGGGGACTACGATTCTTCTTCTTTTTTGAAGAAGAAGGAGAAACCAAAAAACCCTACAAAAACCCTCGAGCCCCCATCCCAGCTTCCGGCGACCACTGTTATGCCAACGACCCCATCCCCATCCCCGTCGCTGACCTCGTAGCAGCGTCGACCAGCCCAGCTCACGACCAAACAACCTCATCGCCCACCAGCGGCTAAGCAGCCCGTCTCCAGCCACCCTTCCTCCTCCATAACCACCAACTTCACCAAGCTCCAAACGACCAACTCCATTCTAGCTGTCTCCCTCACGTCCACCAGCGACCAACCTCAACCCACCTCACTTCATATGCTTCTTGAACGAACCAGTAGCGGTTCGCCGGATAGCAACTGGACAGAGACGACCAGACGACCCCTACTGCCTCATCGCTTCTGAGCTTCAGCCGTCTCTCACGTCAAAGACGACCCCCCGTACTCCATCTTCCACAAACACCATTCTTCAACTCATCTCTTTGAACCCATATTTCTGACCAAACCAGCAGCTAGCTGCAAAATAAGAGAGGAAAATGAGTTCGAAAAACATTAACGATAGTAGAGGGTCAGGCAAAAACGTTCGTGTTATGAGTTCTGTCGAGGTTGTCGCTGTCCATTTTTTAGCGAGTTCGAGCAGTTAAAACTCGACATCGCTGTAAACATTTGCTTGAAGTCATGTTGATGTCCGGTTGTATTTGTTGATTCATTCAATCCGTATAAACTACAGGTTCATTTTCTCCAATCGTAGCATTTTGATATTATGTTGTATGTTTTGTTTTACATGTGTTTATGTTTGTGATTCTAAAAATGTTAGTATTCATTATTAATTAGTTGCTATTGTAGTAATTAATATGTGGTATGTACATATGTATGGTGTCCAGAAAAGAAAAAAGGAAAATCGTCATATTGAATTACTCACCTAATTGATGGCACTAGTAATGCTGCTTGTAATTCAAAGGGAGAGAAGGAAGATTAATAAGATAGTTAGTTGATTTGTCCATTTGGTTATCTAATTTAGGATTAATAATAATTCAAGAATCTCGTAGTTTACTTTAGGCTTTCCTTTAATAAAAATGAGACGAGCCTCGCTAAATAAAACGCACAAACTGCGGGGCCCTCATAAATGTATATATTAAATTACTTAGCTTTCGGGACGGGCTGTTTAGCAAATTTCACGGCCTTCCCCAAAATAATAATGCGTTAGTCTCTTTAGGCGCGTCTTTAATAATTTTACCTTCCTAAATTCGGGTGTGCATTTTATGCTACCCAAATCCAAATCCCAAAATGTTGAATAAAATGTGTCGAGGATCCGGGTGCATTTCATGTGACATGATCCAAAAATATATTTTAAATGACGTTCACTTCCTTAAAAATAATTAAAAGCGGTTAAAGGTTAAAATTTGCACATAAATTAAATAATGTTATAAATCAGATAAATAAGCCAAATATGACAGTTGAGCGACCGTGCTAGAACCACGGAACTTGGGAATGCCTAACACCTTCTCCCGGGTTAACAGAATTCCTTATTCGGATTTCTGGTTCGCGGACTGCTAAATAGAGTCAAACATTTCCTCGATTCGGGATTCAACCTGTGACTTGGGACACCATAAATCTCCCAAGTAGCGACTCTGAATCTCTTAATAAATGAATCCTGTTTCGATTGTACTTTAATTTGAAAAACTCCCTTTACTACACCCTTCGCGGGGTGCGGTAGCGTAAAAAGGAGGTGTGACAGCTCTGGCGACTCTGCTGGGGATAAAAACCTAGAACCACTGGTTCATGGTTTGAAATTCGAGATTGGTATATTGTTGTATTTGGCTTGTGTATTATCTGATTTTGTTATATGTTTGGGACTAATGTGCTAAGTGTTGCTTTTACCGCTTTGATATTTTGTGAACTGTATATAAACTGTGCCGAAACCCATCTCTTCTCTGAGTCTTCTAAATCATGAAGAAGGGCGCACTTCGTGTGACTTATTTTCTGTTAGAGTCTTCTCCAATTTTAGAACGAGGATCGGATAAGTTGCAAAGCTGGTGAAGCTTCTGTATTCCCGGTATGCTGCCTCCTCCTCGGCTCGAGCTGTCCGCTCAGGTAAGCCAGGTCTAGAACAAACACCCATGTTTTGAACCTTGAATAACATAGCTTCATGACCGGATCCCTAGTAAGAACGTATATTTGCATCATGTGCATTTGACTTAGGGGACTCAACACAGGGGTTGGGTCCGTCTAGGACAAGCAACCTAAAAATAATAGACCATCTTGATGCATCCTTTATGATTACATGTTTCATTTATTCAAGGGTAAAAGGGTTATTTGGCGGACCAATGATAGTTGAGGACAAATGGCACGCCTGGTCATGTTGATCACGTCAAATAAGAAGGCTGCACGATTTTTTTGTTAAGCATGATATTATTTTAATCAAAGCATGGGGAACAATTGTGGAATCTAAGAAGTCTTGGAATTCCATATGTCCCCCATACTACATTTTTGGGACAAGCACATGTGGAACATTTGTGGAATCCAAGAAGTCTTGGAATTCCCTATGTCCCCCATGCTACATTTTTGGGACAAGCACATGGGGAACATTTGTGGAATCCAAGAAGTCTTGGAATTCACTATGTCCCCCATGCTACATTTTGCGTTCTCCGATGCACATCAAATAGTTCAAATGGCCATTGGTGCACATGACATAATATTTTGGAAATTGTTCGCATCTTTTATTTATTTATTTATTTTTATTTTTTTCAAAAAATCAAAAAAAAGAGAAAAAGAAAATTCCAAAAGATTTTGCATGTTTCATTATTTTTTAAGAAAAAAAAAGAAAAAAGCAAAAAATATATAGGTTTCTCTAAATTAGTTGTTTTTAATTGTCGCTCGTTCCAATCGGCAGAACTACGCTGGTTTGATTCTCACCGGATGTGAGATACGCAGGCAACCCTCGTCGGGTCCAACCTCCCCTTTTGCAAAAATAGCCAAAAATGTCAACTTTTTAATTTTTTGTCATCAATAAGTCGGGTGATGCCGCTCTTGTAAAATATAGCTGAATGTTCCCGAAAGGGACGCCGGAAGGCTGACTTTGCATAAACGGCCACCCTTGGTCATTTTTTAGATTTTTGGTCGGTTGACCTGCACAACCTTAAAATCTTCGTCCCCGAGGCGCTGAAAGGTCGTGTTTGCAATATCGGGTTTTATTTTGAAATGAAAAAATGAAAAAGAGTCTTAAGTAAGTCGGGTAATGTCGTTGTATAAAAAATAGCCGAATGTTCCTGAAAGGGACGCTGGGAGGCTGGCTTTACATAAACTGCCACCCTTGGTCATTTATAAGGTTTTGACTGGTTAGCCCACACAACCTTAAAATCTTCGTCCCCGAGGTGCTGAAAGGCCATGTTTGCAAAACCAGGTCTTTTATTTTAATTTGAAAAACAAGAAAAAAAAGAAGTTAGTGGGCAAGTGAATGCCGTTGTGATTTTTGGTCGAAATAAGCCGAGCCAGCTTCGGCAGTGCATTGAACCGTTCTTGCTGAGATAGCCTTAGAGTATCTTTCAGTTGTCGAAAGGCTATTTTCGTAAAAGAACGAACAAGTTTGTAAAATAATCCTTCCCGGCCTCAAAATTCATGTGAAATTGAGAATGGGCCACGTTTGCAGAAATAGCCATTTGGTTGAAATTGGCAAACGGGGAAGGAATCTGCCAGTATGTTTTTTAATTTGTATTTCTTTTGATTAGAGCATGTAGTGTTTGATTTTCGAGTCTGTAGGTTGTATTTTTGTCAAAGTCTGTTAAGTATGGTCAGCTTTTAAACCTGTGTTATCAAGTTTGTTGTACTATAAAAAATGAAAAAAAATGTTTTGTTGTTATTTACCGTGTATCTACGTGAACTACGAAAGGTATGATTCATGCGGGGTCATGATACGTAGGCAATCTCCATAAGATTCGACCACAACTATATAAAAAAAATGATGAAATAAAAAAAGAGAATTTTTTTTTGATAATAATAAGGACTGACTGAGTCCACGCAAAAAAAGAAGAAGATGTAGTTAATAGTGGGGACCGTCTGAGTCCATTCTAACATTTTTTGTTTTGAATTGTTGAGAGAATTGAGGTGGTTGGTTTGTGGTGATCCGAAAACACAAGATCCAGGAAAACCTGATTGGGATCCAAGACAGTGACACCCAGAATATCGCACAGAGTCCTTTACCTGCACGTCATGATGCACACTTTGAGGGGATGGTGCCTGGTGACAAGGAGCACGTGAATCCTCTTATGGATGTATTGACTAAAGCTGAAAATGTTGAAGCAGATAGTGGCCTTGGTAATATTGATGCGAAGCTCAGTGGCCAAGATGTCGTGCTATGTAATTGGGAAGACTCTCCATTTCTTGGTAAATCAGAGTGGAGTTTTGGTGGCTTACTTTGTTGTCATTTCTGTTGTCCGAATTATTTCGGGGTGTAACCCGGATATTGTCTTGTAACCCAAACCTTTCTATATTTGTCCAGTCCTTTCGGTCATAGTATCTCATTTCATGTTATCTAGGTTTGTCCTAAGGGTCGTAACCCCATTTTAGTTTGTTTGTTTTGTTGTTTGAGTTGTTGTTACGCCTGTTAATGCAATGTCCTATTTTCTATTATATCTAGACATTTTCTTTTGTTTAGTCTTTCCTCTTTATAGTCCTTTTTCTGTCAACTCTAGTGACATGACATGCACACATAATGTAGGCCTAATCTTAAAAGTTAATCATGAAGCAATTGAAAGATGATCGGGGCATTTAAAGGAAAATAAGATAGGTTTGAGATCATTTGAAACCTGAGTCATGCGAAACTGGGGCAAGTAAAAAGAAAACCGTTAAAGGCAAGGTGGCCAAATTGACATGGGGTCATTCATAATAGTGAAAATGAGAGTGTTGCCCAACAGTGCTTTAAAGATATAGCGAATGTCTAATCGTGTTGTTTGCATTTGGCATGTTTTGAAGATTGGAATGACTGAGGCATTTTGTTCTACTATCCAAACACGTTATCTTTCGTTAACCCTTTGAGCCTTATTTTTTTTTCTTTCAATATCCCTCATTAGGAATCGGTAGCAAAGGGTAGAAACACAAACGTGGAAGATAAAGAAAAAAGAAAAAGAAAAAAAAAGAAAAAACAACAAAACAACAAATAGAAAAGGAAAAAATATAATTAAAAAGGGAAACTAGAACAAAGGAAGTGGGAACTACGTTTGACCTAATTCCTCAAAGAGGATACGTAGGCGCTTCACAGCTCAGTCATAGTGTAAAAAAAAATCCTCAAGCAAGAAACTGGGGCAAAGGTTGCGTTTGTTGTAAATAAATCTAGTTCCGAAGGTTGTAATTTTAAACCCAAATTGAAGTGTTTTTGAGCCTTTTATACCCTTTCTTTCGACCCTATCCAAAATCCCACATTACGGTCCAAAGAAAGACCTTCTGATCAGTCTTCAAAAGATGCCAAGTCAGACAAGTGAGAGAGTCTTACCGGTAAACATAACACTCTGATCCCCAACAGAAAAGACTATGATTCCTTGCAGAAAAGAAATAGAAAAAAAAGTCTTATCAGTTATACCCCAATCCCCAGCTGAAAGGTAATACAAATGAGAGAGTCTTATCAGTGAAAACCTTCACGGGCACCGTAAGACGATGAAAGCGGAGAGAAAACCAAAATGAGAGAGGCTTGACGGTGAAAACCCTTCGGGCACTACAAGTCAAATAAGGGTGAGGATCAGATGGGGAATCACCAAACGAAGATCTTGAAAGACGATTGACGACGGAAGATAGGCCATATGTGCATGTCATGACCATTAGAGTCGGTATCCGCATTTGATAGGTTTTTATTTTATAGTTTCTCTTGTTAGAGAGTCATCACTTTCCTTTGTCTTTTATTCTGTTCCTTTTTATCTTTCTCCTTTCATCAAAAAATTCCCCAGTAGAGTCTGTTCGGTCAGAACAAGTTAGAAATGACTTCAAAATTTGCCATCAGCTTTCCAATTACGCAAGACGAAATTTGATTAGAACATCCAAGCGGCATAAGTCAGAACAAGCGTAGAGCCCAGTGTCCAGAAGGATATTCCTCAGTAAGAGGACATTGAAAAAGGTGTTGGATCAGTGTAAATAAGGATATCCCCGCAGAAATAGAAGGTTATAGACCTCAAGGCCAAAGCCAGTGGACAAATAAAGAAAGAACAATGCAGAGGGCGATGGACGTGATTCGGGGAAATTCATGTGAGACTCAAGGGTCGGGGAAATGCCATATCCTGAGCTATGCCACAAAAAGAAGAAGTGTTACCCCTAGCAGAAAAGGAATTTTCAGTGACACTGATAAACAAAGAAAATGGTTCATCAGTAAAACATGCAAGATCCTCAAGCAGAGTCACTGTCATAGGAATGTGGGGGGTCAGGATACAAGTGGAAAACAACGGTGAAAGACTTGTGAATAAGGAGTCGTCAAGAAAGTAGGAGATTATCGACCAAGCTTCAAGATGGCCAGACGATGCAAAGCAAGGCAAGTCGTGCTAAAACTAGCAAATAAACTCACCCCCAAAAAGTTTTGGAACGCAGAGCAGGGAAGGAGAAAGGGAAAGACCATCCCCAGCAGGAGCATCACAACCAACCACCGCATTTTAAACTAACAAATTTTCTTTGATTTAAAGCAGGACGGGAAATGTCGTTGATGGCGGAAAGGCATGCCACAAGGAAGATTATCAAACTGGGGCAGAAAATTTTCCTTTCATTTGGAAAAATTTCTAGAAGTCCGGTATCCACTTGGGGAAGAAGAAAGATAACACCAGTCTTAGGGGAAGTAGTCTTTGAACCAGTTTTATCCCCAGCAGTGTTAAACGAAAGAAAACAATAAGTTTCAATGAAAGGAGTTGTACCCCCAGCGGACAGAACAAACGGACGAAACTAGTGTTCAGAAAGAGCAAAAGCCAGTGTCATCCCCAGCAGCTTCCAGAAGAATGAAGCACCGATTTTGAAGGAATAAAATTCCCCCAACAGCGTTATCCTCAACAACATTATCCCCACATGATAACACTTTTATCCCCAACAGTGTTGAGAGAAAATAAAAAATTTGAAGAGAGTAGTTTCGAAAAAAAAGAGAAAAAAGGAAAAAAAAAAAAAAAGAAGAAAAAAGAGGGAGAGTCCACTAGCAGTATTATCCCAAGCAGGTAAGTAAATAATTCCCCAGCATTGTTATCCCCATCATCCGAGGGAAGACGACACGAGTGTTGAGGGAAGCAGTTCTGAAGTAAGCTACCCATTTGAGGAAAAAAGAAGATAACACAAAGTGTTAAGGGAAGGAGGAAATCATCCCCGGGAAGAAGGTCACAACCGACCATCATTTTTAAAAACTAACAAAATTTTTCTTTGTATGTAACAGGAATAAAGCAGTGCAAAGTTTCTCCTAAGATAAAAAATCTTAGTCGGATGAATTGTGTCTCCTAAGATGAAATATCTTAGTCTGATGAATTGTTTCTCCTAAGATGAAAAATCTTAGTCTAATGAATTGTTTCTCCTAAGATGAAAAAATCTTAGTCTGATGAATTGTTTCTCCTAAGATGAAAAATCTTAGTCTGATGAATTGTTTCTTCTAAGATGAAAGAATCTTAGTCTGATGAATTGTTTCTCCTAAGATAAAAATCTTAGTCTGATGAATTGTTTCTCCTAAGATGAAAGAATATTAGTCTTATGAATTG
>MU770470.1:147017-242004 GCA_026770625.1 Nicotiana glauca | reverse complement strand
GAGCAGACAACTCGAGTCGAGGAGGGGGCTACGTACCGGGAACCAAAAGGCCATCCGGCTTAGTAACTTGTCCGGCGTCTTTCTTATTTCACGTTATTGACACTAACAGAATAGGGAGTCTCAACCAGTAAGCACATCCCTAGAGGTGAGAAGAGAAGGGTTTTCGGCACAGTTTATACACAATTCAAATAATATCAAAGCAGTAAACATTTAGCACATTAATCATGAAGATGTAGGGAAATCACATATAAACAAATACAACAATTATTCCGAGCTCGAATTCTTAAACCCTGAACCGAAGTTCTGGGATTATATTCCCCAGCAGAGTCACCAGAGCTGTCACACCTCCTTTTTATGATTAATACACCCCGTGAAGGGCGTAAAGGAGTTTTTCCAATTAAAGGACAATCGGAACGGGATTTATTATTATTTATTTAGAGTCGCCACTTGGGAGATTAGTGGTGTCCCAAGTCACCGGTTGAATCCTGGACGGAGGAAAAATATGACTCTGTTAACAGTCCGCGAACCAGAAATCCGGATAAGGAATTCTGTTAACTCGGGAGAAGGTGTCAGGCATTCCCGGATTCCGTGGTTCTAGCACGGTCGCTCAACTGTTATATTTGATTTCATCTGATTTCAATACATGTTCTATTTTTATGTGTCATTTTGTTAATAATCCTCTTTTAGTATATTTATTATTTTTTTTACAAGAATTACAACGTCATGAAAATGTATCACAAACCACGCCGTACCAGTACGCCCGTGGCTTTTAACACATTTCGACTTCGTTGAGATTTGGATTTGGGTCACATAAATGTGTACCCGTATTGGAAAGGTAATATTATTAACATACGCACCTAAAGTGACTATGTGTTTATTATCTTTGGGGAAGACCGTGTAATTCGCTAAACAGTACTCCCAATTTCTAGTATTTTTGTAAGCAATTATTGAGGGCCCCGCAATTGTGTATTTGATTTGGCGAGGCTCATCTCAATTTTATTAAATTGTTAAACTAAAACTAATTAAATTCTAAAATTTATTTAATAACTATTTTATAGCAATTTCCAATTAAAACACTAAAATGCTATTTTTTATTTTTCCTTAAATTGTTCCGAAATGAATTTGTGAAATTAAAAATCCTAATGCATATGCATATTTTGTATTTTTAATATGAATTATTATGCATCTAATTATCAAAAAAATGCAAAAATATCAACAAAAATTGTAAAATAAAGAAAAATTATTTTGTTTGGATTTTAGGAATAATTTGCTTAGGGCAAAAATCACGTGCTCACAGTCGGTATCCACATCCGATGGATTGCTACTCTGTAGGTTTCTTTTTAGGAATCGTCTCTCTTCATTACCCTTTACTCCAATCCTCCCACTTTGTTTTACTCTTTCGTCCTAGGTTAGTTGTTCAAAACCAATGAGAAATGACTTCAAAATCTTCGACCAGCTTTCCATTGAACAAAACGGGATCTGGTGAGTACATAAAGGCGTCAAGCCAGGAGAAAACCGCAGGCACACTGAGTTGGCCACAATCAACATGCTTTGGGATTTGTGCCAGGGTCTTATTTAGGAACCACGCAACAGATGGAGGGTGTTTTGGTGAACGGATCAGAGGTATTCTCCGTGTCCAGGGTAACAAAGAAAGTGGTTAGTCAATAAACAAGCAAGATCTTCGAGTGGGAATCATTTATTGTGACAAGTGAAGAAACAACAAACTCAAGGCCACAGCCCAGTGGTCAAGAAAGAACATCATATACACAAATCAGGGACAATAGACATGCTGCGGGATTTATATGAGACATGAGGATTGGGGAGATGACCATTCATGCAATGCAACAAATGGAGTATGTCGGACCACCTTCAAAGTTCAAGGCCACAAACCAACCACCATATTTTAAACTCACAAATTTTCATTGTTTGAAACAGGAACAAAGCAGTGCAAGAAAGTTGGTTCAACAGTAAGGGAACAAGAAAGGAAAGAAAAAGAAAAGGAAGAAGATGAGAGCTGACAAAAAGGAAGTTTCTCAAATCATTGACCTTTGCTGCTACTTTTCACAATGTTTCCTCCTAGGATAAACAGACCTAGTCTGATGAACCTTCTCATAGAGTCTAAATCTTAGTCTGATGAATCTTTCTCCTAAAACAGCAAAACACCCTAGTCTGAGGAACCGCCTCATAGGATCAAAATCTTAGTCTGATGAAACTTTCTCCTAAGATAACCAAAAATGGACCTAGTTTGATGAACCTTCTCCTAGAGTCCAAATCTTAGTCTGATAAATCTTTCTCCTAAGACAGCAAAACACCCTAGTCTGAGGAACTGCCTCCTAGGATCAAAATCTTAGACTGACGAAACTTTCTCCTAAGATAGCCAAAATGGGCCTAGTCTGACGAAACTTTCTCCTAAAATAACCAAAAACGGACCTAGTCTGATGAACCTTCTCCTAGAGTCTAAATCTTAGTCTGATGAATCTTTCTCCTAAAACAACAAAACACCCTAGTCTGAGGAACCGCCTCCTAGGATTAAAATCTTAGCCTGATGAAACTTTCTCCTAAGATAACCAAAAACGGACCTAGTCTAATGAACCTTCTCCTAGAGTCTAAATCTTAGACTGATGAACTTTCTCCTAAAACAGCAAAACACCCTAGTCTGAGGAATCGCCTCCTAGGATCAAAATCTTAGTCTGATGAAACTTTCTCCTAAGATAGCCAAAATGGGCCTAGTCTGATGAACCTTCTCCTAGAGTCTAAATCTTAGTCTGATGAATCTTTCTCCTAAAACATCAAAACACCCTAGTCTGAGGAAGCGCCTCCTAGGATCCCAATCTTAGTCTAATGAATTTTTCTCCTAAGATAGAAGACCTAGTCTGATGAATCTTCTCCTAGAGTCAAAATCTTAGTCTGATGAATCTTTCTCCTAAGATAGAAAAATGGACCTAGTCTGACGACCCTTCTCCTAGGATCCCAATCTTAGTCTGATGAATTTTTCTCCTAAGATAGAAAACCTAGTCTTATAAATTTTTCTCCTAAGATAGACATCCTAGTCTGATGAATTTTCTCCTGGGATAAAAATCTTAGTCAAATAGTTTTACTCACAAAGGTCGTACATGCCAATCAAGTCTTTCGTTTTGCTCTCACCATCATACCAGTAGCTTAGGTAACAACTCACAAGTCTGCCCGGCCACCAAATTGGGGCAGAAAATTTTCTTTGTTTGTCTATTTTGTTGCAGCCAGGAGGCCACCTGGAGAACAAGGGAATACTTTTCAAGTTTCAGCAGTCAGGAGCTCACCTGAAGAACAAGGGAAGTACAATTCAAAATTTTAGCTTTTACTTTTAATATCTGATAACATGTTGTACCCAACTACCAAACTGGGTTTCTTTGTTTGTCTATTTTGTTGCAAGCAGGAACCCACCTGGAGAACAAGGGAATACTTTTTAAGCATGACAAGCAGGAGCCCACCTGGAGAACAAGAGAATACTTTTCAAGCATCGCAAGCAGGAACCCACCTGGAGAACAAGGGAATACTTTTCAAGCATCGCAAGCAGGAGCCCACCTGAAAAATGGACACATATTTCAAATTGTAGTAGTCAAGCATCAACAAGAAGAATGGCAAAACATCGTTGAGGCAACAACAACAATTCCATTGGAAGAACACAAGATACAAGTTCAAGGTGACACAATAGCAAGTTTGAAGACATAGATAGGATCTTTTGTAACTCATAGAGCATAGCTTAGGCTAGCTTCTTTTGTTTTACCACGGTGTAATAAGGAGGTCATCAAGCAGCAGCAGCAACAACAGCAACGAGATCACAGCTCCTAGTAGTCCCAGCTACTAAACATTCCCGAACTACACTGACCTGATTCCTGTTTAGCCTAGGATATGTAGGCAACCTCTGAAGTAGGGTGCAGTCAACTCTTTCAAAATGCTTCACACGGAATATTCAAACGGGCAAAAATCATTCGTATTTGCTCACTTATCTTTGCCCGAAAACATTTCATGTTTCTGAGCAAAGAGGTGCAGCTGTGAGCACGTGCCCTGTATATGAATTATTCTCAAATTTTCAAACAAAATGATTTTTTTTCTTTATTTTTTACAATTTTTTGTGAATTTTGTGTCAATTGGTTGCATTTTATTTGTACATGTTAATTCTTATGAAAATACGAAAATATGCATTTGCATTTACGATTTAATTTCATATTTTTAGTATTAATTAGGGGTTAATTTGTTTTAGAACAAAACATGAAAAATCACAAAAATTAGTTCATTTTTGCATTTTAATTATTTTTATTGTGAATTTGTCATGAAATAGTTTTCAAATAATTTTAGGAATTAATTAGTTTTTGCCTTGAAATGTATTAGGATTTTATGTTAATTTTTGCATCTTTATAAAAATTAGAAAAATATGAAAATTTCAAAATGGAAAAACAAAAAGGGAATAAAGAAAATACAAAAAAGAGGAAAAATAGATAAAAGAAAAGTCTTGTTATTGGGCCTTTTTGAATTAGGTCCCAGCCCAAACCCCAAACACCCCACACCCTTACACAAACTCAGGCCCAACACCTCAATACCCGGCCCCGTCCCCTTCTCCCTGAAACGACCCCGTTTAGGAATTAGATCTCAGTCGTCCATCTCCTTCATCTAACGGCTCAGATTCACTCTCGAGATTATAATAAAAGTGGCTGAAGACTGATATTAAACCTAGAGACACACCCCCTTCTTCCTCATACTCCCTCGCCTGTAATGCCACCGCCAGAGAAATCGCCACCATCTCCGGTGGCTCCCAAATTTACACCCCTATACCGCCTCAACGCCCTCTTCTCGAATCTGCCTTCATCTCCCTTCGAATCCCACCACAGACCTTCGAATGATCAAAATTGTTGTCACCATCTCCGCCGCCCACGGCGGCGATACCTCCCAAACTGGCCCAAATTCACACCACCAAGCCTCCCCCACCTCCTTATCATTAATCCATCAATAACTTGCCTCAAGTCGTGACTGAAATCCTCGAATTTGCAAATCCAAAAACGGTCAAAAACTCAAGTCATTCCAGTGGTTTCAAATGAACATGCCAAGGTCGCCTTGCCTCTCTCATATGGAATTCTGTGTCAACGGCGTTCGAATATCACCGGAGGTCACTCGAGTTTTGAGTCAAGAGGCGGCAGATTTTTAACAGTGAGTAGATTGTTCTTCCGTTGTTTTTCTCCAGATTATCTCTTCTTCCTGTTTGATAGATTAGAGTTTTAGTTTAATTTTGAGTTAGTTAGTTCTCTTCTACTAATTTGTTTGTGGTCAACACATGGGTCTATTGGTTTAATTCCATCATATGTTTAATATTAGTTATCATTAATTAGTCCATAGTTAATAAGTTGGTTGGGTTCTTTGGGTTTTCATTACTGAATTGGTAGTTTAATTGATGCAGCTTTAAAGGACAAGTAAACCTAGTTAAATTTTAGTCGTTTGTAGTGTTTAACTATAGTTGTTAGCTGGGTAAAGGGTTAGGAAGAGTCAGTAATTTTGAGAAGTTTTCAGGGGTAATTTCAAAATAAGGGAATGGGTAGTATAGGAATTGTAATGGGTATAGGACCTTCTAGAATAGACTCTAGTGTAGATTTCAGCTAAATAGGTGCACTTACTTGAGAAACAAGTGTAAAATAGGAGGGTAAAACTGAAAATAAAGAGGGACTAAAATGAAAACACAAAATCTGAAGGTGCATTTCATTTTTGCGTATAAAAGGCATTATTATTACCTTCACACACAAGTTTTGGAGCCTCACAAAAATTCCCTCATTTCTCTGCAAGTTTCAGATCTGAAACTTGAGATCTAAACTCCAAAATCTTCAAAAAATCAAAACAAAAACAGTAGTGATTTCCAGAAAAGCCAAAAAACAATAGAATATCCAAAAACAGCTACTGATCCATTGAAATCTTCAGTTTAATTTCAAGTTTTGAGTATTTGATCTTTATCCCTTAGTTGCTAGGCTGATGGCAGAAGTTTCATAGATATATGAGTTGATTTCGAATGAGTTTAGGTCTAATTGAGCCTGATTTTAAATGAACTTTGTTTTGCTAAAAGTGATTAGTGCATTCTAGGCTATTTTCAAGTTTATTTGGTCTGTTTTGCAACTGTTTTGAGTAGATCTCTCAATTCTATTTGCTTTAAAACACTTTGGAATTCTGAAGTTTATTCCTGGGTTGATTGTTGATTTCTGCTGTTGCTGATTTCTGCATACTGCTACCATTATGTTGTTGTAGTTGATCTCCTTCTTCTTCTGTTGAAATTCTATCTCCAGGTACTCCTTTGGATCACATTGATGTAATGTTGAATTAGTTTGAAATAGAAGCATTGGCCAAATTCAAATTCATATGGACAATACTGTCTTTGCCATCTGATAATTGCTAGTTAACTGAGTGTTTATAATCTATCTTTGCATTGCTAGGATAACTGTTGGATTATATGTTGTAAGGACTGTTTTGGGACTGTTTTAACCTATTAGTTCATTTGATATTGTTAGGATAGCATGGTATGTTTTAGTTAGGATTCTATGATGCATCTTTAGCAACCACAAACTTGATTCGAATAGTTCTATACGTTAGGTTAGATTCAGTTGACTTGTTGACTTCTTTTGTTAGTTTATGGTAGGCAGCATGTTTTGGATTCGTGTTTACTTGGTAACTGTTAAATCATGCTTGTTTAAATAATAGCATTATTGAATCAGGCTCATTTAGTTTTAAGACTACTGTTAATCAATTAAGTTCTACTTGCTGACAATGTGGTAGTGATTAAGGTTGGGATACCTCCTTATAATTGCTTTGTTTCTTCTCATCAAAGGCTTCTTACATATTTAGGCTCGCCCGTAGGCCCAATTGGGAAGTGGCCCAGTCCCATTCCCTTGTCCCAAATCGTTTCACGATTGGAAGCGCTGCCTTGAGCATCCAGTGGGATTCGATACCAAGCTGGAGGCACCAGCCGCCTCAACTGTCTTTTATTCACGATTGGGCTAAGATAATTGGGCCGTATCCCCGCCCATTGTGCAGGCTGGTCCGTTACTTGGCTTCGGACTAAAAGGATTAATTTCTTAATTTAACTTGGTATAATTAATTAGGTTTTTTTTCTTTGTAGGGACAAATAAATAGCAAACCATAGTCATGTTAGGGTGGCCTTAAATAAAAATGATGAGATGAGCCTCGCCAAACGAAATACAAAAGATGGGGCCCTCAACAAATGGTTATTAAAATGCATAGAATTTGGGAGAACCGCTTAGTGAATTTCACGGCCTTCCTCGAAGTAACATTGCGTTAAGACTCTTTAGGCGCGATTTAATTAAATTACTTCCTTAAACTCGAGTGCGCATTAATGCGACCCAAATCCAAATCTCGACGAAGTCGAAATGTGTTGACAACCACGGGTGCATTGATTGTGACGTGGTTTGAAATGTATTTTCATGACTTCGTAATTCTTATAAAATAAATAATGATAGAAAAGAGGTTCACAAAATGAGACGAGCCTCACCAAACGAAAATAAATAAATGTGGGGCCCTCATAAATGGTTATTAAAAATGATTAGAATGTGGGAGGGCCGTTTAGCGAACTTCACGGCCTTTCCCAAAAAAAATATTACGTTAGAACCTTTAGGCGCGATTTAATTAATTTACTTCCTTAAACACGGGTGCGCATTGATGCGACCCAAATTCAAATCTCGACGGAGTCGAAATGTGTTGACAACCACGGGTGCATTGATTGCGACGTGGTTCGAAATGCATTTTCACGACGTTACAATTCTTTTAAAATAAACAGATAAAAAGCAATTCATGAATAAAACGCATATAAGCTAGCATGTATTAAAATCTGATAAAATCAAATGCAACAGTTGAGCGACTGTGCTAGAACCACGGAACCCGGGAATGCCTAACACCTTCTCTCGGGTTAACAGAATTCCTTACTCGGATTTCTGGTTCGCAGACTGTAACAGAGTCATATTTTTCCTCGGTTCGGGATTCAACCGGTGACTTGGGACACCATTAATCTCCCAAGTGGCGACTTTGAATAATTAATAACTAAATCCCGTTCTGATTGTCCTTTAATTAGAAAAACTCATTTTTGCCCCTTGCGGGGTGTAAGCGAAAAAGGAGGTGTGACACCGGCCATGCTTTAATTGTGACTTTAAAAGGAAGTGAGAGAAAACANCCCAGTAATCACTCCTCAAAAGAGGGGTCGCACGAGATATTAGCGCACCGGTCATCATATCCATATTCTTCCCTTCCCACCCCGTCAAGGTATTTATATGTGATTAGTCTCGTTTACTTATTGCATGCTAGTACCCGTCCCAACCTATCAGTCCAGGGGTATTAGGACTTCTAATCCTAAAAGGGAAGAAAAAGGGTAAGGCATATATGGGGTTTAAAGGACAAAATACTAATTTCGACAACCAAAACAAATAGCAAGTAAGGGGATTGACAAACAAACATGCAAGGCTCACATAAAACCCCGTAAGTCATATAGCATATAGTTTAGCATGCCTTTCACATACTGGTTTGGTCTTTAAATTAAAACTTAAGCGGCTGACGGACTAGTTTAACACATAGAATCAGATAAAAAGTCTGCATTAGGCAACTCGAATCCAATTGTCAGAAATTGAAGTATTTTAAACAAGTTATTCAGAAAACAATGATTCCAGACAAGAGCCTAATGCAGAAGAGTTAAAACAGAAAGTTGAAAGTTGCAGAAGTTCAGAAATGACTTTGAAATCGGCATATTTGTTTGAGTGAAAATATAGTAGACTTGTAAAGAGGAGTTTTGAAAGTGAAAATACCTTAAAAGAAAGAGTGAGTTAAAAGAATAATTTGAAAGATAGATTCAAGAGATTAATAGAATTTAGGCAGAAGATCTAAAGGAATTGTTTCAGAAGAAAGATGTAAGTTTGAAAAGTTTAAGAGCATTGCAGATTTACAGAATTTTAAAAGCATTACAGGTTTATAAGAGTTTTACTGAAAACGCTACGTTAAAGGCCAATTGACAGGTTGTTGTTGCTTAAAACTGAATCAAGCGAGTTTGAGACGAACCCTTATAGGCATGATATCTATAGTTGATTTTAAGCACTGTTATTAACTGGTGAAAGAGTGATTGTTTAACTATCCTATAATTTGCCTAACGCATATGCACTTCCTATAGACATAGTTTCTATATGCAACTGATTTAGATGAACATTAAGTCCTATAGGCAGGATTTCTAAAGATGTACGAGATGATTAAACGCTGGTCCTATAGACATGGTATCTAGGTGACTGATTTAAACATATCTCCTATAGGCATGGTATCTAGGTTATAAAATTTAAAAGTCCTAAGGCATGATATCTACCCTTTTAGTTGATGCAAAAAGCAAACCCCTCCCACACCCTTTTTACTATATCTCCCCGAGTTCTTTTATACAAAAAATATCACAGAACCAGAAGAAAGAAAACGATTAAAAATACATCACAGCCTACAGCTAGATCTGAGCAGCCTAATTCAATCTTTATATCCAATGACATATGTTTCCCCAAATCCGGATTCCAGATTTCCAAGGCTTTCTCTCACCCAAAGTGTTTCAAAGTTCCAAGGAGCCTCAAGGACTCCAGGAAGTGCTTACACTCTGGATAACAATTAGAACAGAATAGTGCAGTATGGAATTGCCAGCCCTCAGGCATCCAAGTTCAGAGGGAGCTCCAGGGTCCCAAAGCATGGCTTACCAAAGAGGAGCAGAACTTAGAACTAGGAATAAATGGAAAGTGAGAGACGGATTAGGGAGCCATAGCAGAGGGTGGTCATACCCAGCCATGGGCAGAGACTGGCACACCCCTGACCATCTACTTGGCCAACAAATAAAGAGCAGACTTTTAGAAGTCAAACCTGGGTCTGGATGGTGATTAGGGCACCACCAGTCCTGAGTTAAGGCTCAGCACATAAGGGGTAAAGGGAATGGGAATTGATTTGAGTAGAGGTTCAAGAGAACCTGATTCTAAGTCATGAGTGGCAATAATAGAATGCCAATATGACTCAGAATTGCACTCACACATAAGAAGGGGGTCAAAGGGACAGGGAATCACATAAGAAAGCATTTACAGAAAACATGAGGAAAGCAAGAAATCACAAACAGACTCAAAGATGAAGAAACATGATGAAAGAGAGTATGACAGACTAGGATGAACACGTAGTGAAAAATGCATAACAGAGGAGCAGAAGTAAACACATAGTTTGGAGGGTATTATTTAATTAGAAGGACATACCAGTTGCAAGCTTTAAAACAGTAGAATAATAGAAGCAAGTAAGAGCCAAAAATCAGCAAGAGCAAACTCAGGTTCTTCAGCAAATATTTTAGAGTTCAAGAGTAACTCAAAGGTATTTCAGACAGTAGAAGAGAAGAGGAGCAGAGTGCTCAGTATTAGAAGTAGAGAAAGTAGTAGTAGAGAAAGTATTGCAATTATATAATGTTCAATTCAAGTCTGAAGTATTTTTGTGGTTTTTTTCCGTGTCTGTGTCTGTGTGAGTTGTGTGTAGTGTCTTGTTTTTATAGTGCAGAAAACGAGTAAGCAAAAAAGGCAAGAAAATAGTTTACAATCAATCAAAGAAGGTCTCCCTGAGGTTAAGGGGTTTGATTTCAAACGGGCATGAGACAATTAAGGAAAGATGAATAATTAAAAAACCTTTCCAAAGTACCATAACACAGGTAAATACATAGGGATTACTTAAGGCAAGAATCTTATGGTACATGATTTGTGAGAAAAGGCAAGTAGGTCAATCAAACAGCCAGTAAAAAGATTTGTTCGAATGAACTTAGTCAGAAAAAAGGTGAGGAAAAGTTCAATTGGAAAATCAATAACCAATCAATCGAGCCTTATTAAAGGAGATTGGAACCAATTACAAGTTGGCAGAACCCTTTTGAAAGAAAAACCATCATATATAAGCACACAAGCGTCAAGAAAGAAGGAAAAGGTTGGCATTGACAGTCTCAAAATCATAAGCGAAATATTCCAGTTCAGTCTAGGGTTTCAAATTCGAGTAGGGTACAGAAAGGAGAGGGCAAGCCATCGAACAGACTCAGAGAGTCTCATGAGAAAACACATAGATATAATGGCAAGTTTGAAGCAATAGAGTAAAAACAAGGCATGCTCAAAAAAAGCTCCGAACTCAAGCAAGTTCAAGAGAAAATAGAGGCGACATAGAACTTAAGAAACAGTAGGAGAAACAGGTTTAGAACTCAAACAAAAGTCCAGTAAAGGCAAACAAAAGCTCAATAAGAAAATGGTAAAGGAACACATAAGCTAGACATGTGAAAGCATCCTGTAGAAATAGTAGAAGAGATAACATAGCACATGTAGAAGAACATGCATAATAACGGCAAAACATAAGAACATAGGAGAAAATATGCACAAGAGAAAACACATAAGAACAAAGCATATATAGGTAGATTCACATAAAGAAAGAAGAAGAAGAAGAAATGGAAATTGTTTTAAAAGTTTTGGAAACCCTAAATTGAAACTGACTAATTTTGAAAAGAGAAATTTGGGAAAAAGCTTTGAAACCTCGAGTACACTACAGATCTTTTACAGATCTAAGAAAATAAAGAGAAAGAACCTCGAACAGCTTTCAGGGTTTCTCAGAAACCCTAGAAACGAGAAGGCTTGGAAAGGATCTGGCCTGGAACAGGTCTGGATCACATCTAGGCTCTTGAGGCTCGAACACGTCGGAACGGAGCCGGAGAAGCCACAGGAACGCAAATCGGCGAGGATCTGAACAGGTCTCATTGAGGTTGAACCTCGAAAGCCTTGAATTGCCATGATTTGGGGTGAAGGAAAGTGAGCACAGGCTGTCCATGGCTTGAGAAGCCATGGACTTCGGTGGGATTTGGTCGGAGAAGACGACAGAGACGGCTAGGGTTTCGAGTGTTAGAGAGCGTTTGAGAGAAGGGGGGGATTTGAGGGCGGTGGTAGAAGTGAAATGAGAGATAGGGTTAGGGTGATATGAAATTAAAAAGGAAAGAGTGGTTGTGGGCCGTTGATCAAAATGATCAACGACAAGGATTAAAAGATGAAACAGACAGGTTTAATTAAACGGGTATAGGGCCGGGTTAAAATGGCATTGGGTCATTGATTTGGGCTGGATTTGGGGTCAAAATTGAGATGCCCAAATAGGCTATAATTAAAAGTAATTGAGGCCATAATTGAAATAGCCAGTTTTTCCCTTTTGATTTTATAAAAATAGTAAAATATGTTTAAAATCAAATTAAAAACACTGAGTTAGTAAATAATATGTAAGTATTAAATTAAAAATATTGGGATTGATTTTGTAATCAAAATTGCTATTAAATCTGAAAGTGGATTAAAATTGCAATTTCATGCAACTTAGTTTTAAAATACCAAATGGGCTTGTAAAATTATACAAAAATCATGTAAATTATGTTTTGATGTAGATGTGAGAATAAAATAAACTATTCTCCAAAATGGCAAGTTTTGGGAATAATTATTGGGATTTATGGTGTAAAAATAGGCCATAATTAGTTTAAAAATCCTTTTAAAATGCCAAAATCTTTTGGGATGCTCATATATGAATACATATGATATTTTGAAAGTATTTTGAGTATAAAAATACATAGGGAAAAATTGGGTATCAACACACAAGAAGGAACACGTGATGGAACAGGTCCTTCCACCCAAGGCAACATGACATGGGGAACTGACTAGAGAGGAGCTGATCCTCAAACCTCGAGGGAACCTGTCCATGAACCTATTCCTTAGTAACAAAACTAGGAAGAAACATCTAAAGAAATTGACACTCCTATTGCAACGTCCATGAAATTAGATATAGATAAATCTGGTTCATCTGTTTATCAGAAGTTTTATAGGGGAATGATTGGTTCTCTTTTGTATCTTACTGCTAGCAGACCTGACATTATTTTCAGTGCAGGTCTTTGTGCTCAATTTCAGGAAAATCCAAAGGATGCCCACTTGAATAATGTAAAGGGAATATTGAGATACATGAAAGGCACCAGTAACCTTTGCCTTTGGTACCCAAAAGGTAGTAATTTTAACCTAGTGGGATATGCTCATGCTGATTATACATGTTTCTTAGTGTATATGAAGAGCACCTCAAGTATGGCACACTTTCTTGGTTCATGTCTTGTGTCATGGTCTACCAAAATGGCAAAATTCAATGGCCTTATCTACTGTTGAAGCTGAGTGTGTTGCTACTAGTTCATGTTGTGCTCAATTGTTGTGGATCAAACAACTATTATTGAACTTTGGAATTGATGTTGGTTGCATCCCTATTTTTTTAGATAACACTAGTGCTATTAGTATGAAAAAGAACCCGATTCATCATAAGAGAACTAAGCACATAGATGTTAGGCACCAGTTTTGAGGGACAACTATGAGAAAAGCTTGATCACTGTAGAGTTTTGTGCTACTAACAAGAAAATTGTTGACATCTTCACAAAAGCCTTAAGTAGATATCACTTTGAGAGGAACAGGTTGGAATGAGGGATGATTAAGATCACCTAAAAGGACCAGTTCAAGGTTAAACGAGAAAAAAATAAATAAAAAATTTGAAAAATAAATTTTGGTTAGAAAGTCAGTAAATCGTATAATTAGATTAAATCTTGCCCAGTCTCATACTTTTCATAGTATACTCTTGTGCCATGTGTTAAAATGACTCATTAATCACTAATGAATATTTTGGCAAATTTAGACTCACACAAGAGAATTATTAGTGAAGAACCTGGTTCATCAAGACACGGTATGTTTTCTACACTTTGCATAATTTGAAATAACTATATTTGTATCATGAGCAAAGAGTTCCACCAAATACCATACTCCTTGTGGACTTATCCATTATAATTGAACCAGCCCCATTCAAAAGAGTCCCAACCGAATGGAAGTATCTAGATTCTTGGGATACACTCCAACGTCTCTTCAAAATTGAATTTCAGTTTAATTAAACTTCAAAGTGTCTGAAAAGCTGTAGCTACCCCATCAGTTATTCCTCTATATATTGATCAGCTATGGTGTATTCCTTACTTTATCTCTCTCAAGCCGTCAAAAACACTCATTCTTCTTTCATCTTCCAAACATAATCTAATTCTTTTCTCTTCCATACCCTAACCCAGATATGTGGAACACATCTGAGAATCCTTCATCACCACCACAAGAAACCACTTCCACACCTTCTACAACACCAATCTCTAAGAAAAGTAAAGTAAAGATGATGGCTCGTAAGATTGTCGCTGAAGGAGAGCAGATCAAGAAAATAAACAAGAAATTGAAAGTAGGTAGGGAGGAAGAATCCCAGAAATCTAAAGATTCATTTAAGTCTGCTACTAAGGGGGAAGAAAGTAGGTATTCCGAAAATGAACAGGTATCTTCTGATTCTAAAGTTACTCCTGAGACAATTTCTAAAGTTGCTGCAAATTTGGAGAATAGATTTGTAGGATGTATAGCAGGTGTTGAGACTACATAATCTGGAGAAGTTGGTGGTAAAAATGAGGGCGCTAGGAGTACTGTGAGGGGAAAGGGGACAAGAGTGGCTGATTCTTCACCCACTCCTGTTGGTATAATAAAAACTGGTGCAATGGCTATTTGGGGAGAGGAATTTACTGAAATAGAAGAAAGTGTGAGAAAAATAGGGGGAAGTAGGTCTGGCGAAGCTGCTGAGGAGTTGGTTCAACTTGAAAAAAATATAGATGAACCCGTTTCATCTGAACAGGAAACCCTCGCAGATCTACTGATAGAGTTATCAATGGCACCAAAACTCATACTATTCCCTATGGTTTCATTCTCACAACTGTGCTGCACATTTCAAGGTACCTGTGAAGAAGTGGGGTTAATACTCTACTTGCTTGAGATTATGAAGTCAATGTATTTCTTAATGAACCTGGCTCATCTAAATAGACACCTATAATTAGAAAAGTTAGAGTCTTGGTACTGGAGAGTGAGGCAAAGGATATTGAGATAGCAAGGCCGAATACATGATTGGTTGAGGTAGAATCTGAGAGAGATGTTCTCAGAACTAAACTTGCAAGGGAAAAGGAGAAGAATGATGGAATTCTTCTAGACATGCTGAAATTTCTCCAAGCAAATAACCCAGCCCCTACCTCTTCCAAGCCTTAAATCCTAGCCTAATGTAGATCAACCAGTGACCTAGTCCGGGATATTTTATTTCTTTTGCTCATGTTTTCAGTATTTTTATTTCTTCTTATTCGTTATGGTAGAATCATATCAATCATCAACCAAATTCAATGTTTTTTCTTTAACTGTTTGTTCATATTTCTTTGATGGTTAAAATTCTTAGCTTGATCTACGATGATTAATCCATGATTGCATTTGAAGTAGTCTCAGTGGCCATGTGTAAGTTTTAAAATCTGGTTATCTCACATTTTTTTATGCAACTTTTCAATGATGCCAAAAGGGGGAAAAGGTTGTGTTTTAAACAAGTGATGTTTACACTTTGAACAGTGATGTTTATAACCTAATGTACCTGGTCCTTGATGAAAAGTTATAAAAAGAAAAAATGTTTCTAACATTGTGTTGATGTTGAGCTGAGTTGAAACAAGGCCTAAGTTAAAAGCACAGAGTTTGTCATCATCAAAAAGGGGAAATTTGTTAGCCCAAGTAAACGTTAGTTTTGAAGATTGACAAAAGAACTCAGGATGAACCAGGTCCATTACTCAGGTGCACAGAAATGGGCAGATTCGAGCATGTGGGTTGCATGTGAAGGAGATACACTTAACTTGGTGTATTTAATATCTCATGATCGAAAAGGTTACATAATTGATAAGGAGAAGGACTCCTTAATCAAAGAGAACACTATCCAAGATCGGGAAGGAGTTAGAAATTGAAATCAACTAGAACTCTTCCACCAAGGAAGAGTTGCATCAGAACACTAGTTATTTCTTCATCTACTAACTCTATAAATTGCAAGATGTTCTCACATTACAAGTGTTGCACAAAATGCTGAAGTTAAACGTGAATTGAGAGCAAAATAGAAAATCTTTTTGCAAGCAATTCGTGTGTGATTCAAGTGTGCAAACCTGAAGATACATGAACCAGATTGAAGAACTAGCTCCATAAAGAGTTTTATGTGTCTTTCTTTATTTCTAGTTCAATTGTAGTAGGTGTTTTTATATTGTACCTTTCAGCTTTATCTAGAAGCAATTGTAATAGGTACTTTGAGTATTCAAGTTAGAGTTAACTTGAAGTTGTCGCAACAGTTAGAGGCTGGTTGCTACAATGGGATTAAAGGTAATCCTTAGGTTTACATAGAGTTTTGTAAATGCTGTTTTGGCTCAGTGATTTAGTGAATTGTTGGGGAAAATCCTACTGAGTAGTAGGTTCGTGGTTTTTTTCACCTTTTGAGACAGGTGTTTTCCACATAAAAATCTTAGTGTTCTTTATTTTATGTACTTTTAATTTCGCAAACAATAGTAAAAAGTACACCTAGAAGAACCAGGTTCTTCTAGAGCTAAAATTGGGTACCACACAAATCACACCCCTCTTGTGTGGTATTGATGTTTAGAACATCAGTGACCCATCATGTTCTCTTCGAGATATTACAGGCACAGTAGCTGGTGATTGTTCAACGACAAATCCACCAAAAAACTCCAAGCACAGCAGTGTCTGAAACAACTCCTCAGGCCGACTAGGTACCGAAAACATCAAGCAACAACGGGTCGGCAACCGACTCTGCCATCACAAAGATGCACGAAGACCTCACAAAGTGGATCAAATCGGGCGAGAAAAAGATATAAGCCAATAACAAGAAGTTAGAGACCTACAATTCAAGGGTCAATCAAATTCCGGATGCACCCTCGATCCTGAAAGGTGTGGATTCGAAGAAATTTGTTCAAAGCAATTCCGAAAAAATGCTTCTCCAAAACCCATCCCGAAGAAGTTCAGAATGCCCGATCTTCCAAAGTACAATGGAACCTCGGAACCTAACGAGCCCGTTACTGCTTACACTTGTGCAGTGAAAGGAAATGACCTAAAGGATGACGAGATTGAGTCCGTCCAACTAAAAAAGTTCGGAGAAACACTTTCGAAGGGGACCATGATATGGTACCGCAACCTTGACCCAAATTCGATAGACTCATTTGCTGTGTTGGCAGATTCTTTCATAAAGGCACATGTCGGTGACATCAAGGTGGCTACAAGGAAATACGATGTCTTCAAAATAAAATAGAGAGAAAACGAGATGTTTTGGGAGTTTGTATCTTGCTTTCACATTGAGCGAATGGAGTTACCACCAGTCTCCAACGATTAGGCTGTACAGGCCTTCACTCAAGGTTTGAATGAGCGAAGCTCGGTAGCTTCGAAACAGCTGAAGCAGAACTTGGTTGAATATCCTGCCATGACCTGGTTGGATGTCCACAACCGATAACAATCGAAGATCAAGGTCGAGGATGACCAACTAGGAGCCCCCTCAGGCTTAGTATATCCTAGCAGGCTTCTAGCAAAGGAGCCAAAACCAAACAAGGAAAGGTACCAACCATACACTGAAGATAGAAGAAACCCCCCAAGGCGTAACATACCCCAAAATAAGCAAAAGATAGATTGAGGTTAGAATCCTTGGGGACTCGTAAGCAGAGCTGTATTCGACAGACACGCAAGACCGACAAAGGCACCCTGCTTGTCTGAATATAACTTCAACATTGACGTTTCAGACATTGTGTTTGCCATCGGTAAAATAAGAGATACCAGATGGCCAAGACCTGTAAAATTAGATCCTTCGCAAAGGAACCATAACTTAGTGTGTGAATTTCGCGGCTCACACGATTATAGGACTGAACACTGCAAACAGCTCCGAGAAGAAGTAGCCCGACTACTCAGCAATGAGCACCTCCGAGAGTTCCTTAGTGACCGTGCCAAAAATTAGTTCCGGGAAATAAAAGTGAATGGGAATAATGAAACAGATGAGCCAGAACATGTCATCCACATGATCGTCGGAGGAATTGACACCCCGCAGGAATCCATTGTCAAAAGAAGAAAAATTTTGATCACCAGGGAAAAGCGAACTCGAGGTTACATACCCAAGGATGCTCTCACATTCAGTGACGAGGACATCGAGGCCCTATCTCAGTTTCATAACAATGCATTGGTAATTTTTTTCTTGTAAATACATATCAAATTAAGCATGTGCTTATGGACCCAGGTAGCTCAGCCAACATTATCAGGTCAAGGGTGGTGGAGCAGCTCAGATTGCTTGACCTGATCGTACCCGCCTCTCGATTCCTCAATAGATTCAACATGGCGAGCGAGACAACGAAATGAGAAATCACCCTCCTGGTCAACGTGGCCGGCACAACCCAAAATGTTAAGTTTCATGTCATAGAAGGAGACATGAGGTACAACGCCTTGCTCGAAAGACCATGGATACACCGCATGAGAGCAGTACCATCCACCCTCTATCAAATGATGAAGTTTACGACAAAGGATGAAATAAAAATCGTCTACTGAGAACAAAATGTAGCAAGAGAAATGTTTGCGGTGCACGATGTGGCACCGACATCCATGCCTCCAACATCGAAAGAGCTAAAGGATAAGCAAACAGTAAAGTATCGATTACAAGATACATTCTTAGCTACACTCGACTAAATGTGCAAAGGACCGTACCACGTCCCTAGAATGAACGGTGAAAGCATGTCGAGGCTCGAATAGCCGTCAGCACTAAGGTATAATTATCTACCTTTTTCATTTACATTTTACACTAACCCGTGTGCAAGTATCCGATTGGAACATTCAAAGAGATCTCTAGCTTGAATACCTTAGGTTTCAAAGCATGCGTTGCACTCTTTTCCTTCGATCGGGTTTTATCCCAAGAAGGGTTTTATCGGCAAGGTTTTTAACGAGGCAATATACATGTGCTACCTAAGGAAAAATCAACAAGTATTCAAGGCTTCTTTTTAATCAACCTAGAATACTGAGAGGCATTCCCCAGGAGGTCACCTCCTTAGAGAAGTGAAGATGTGCCAAAAAGTGTTTCAATAGGAAAACGATGTATCAGGTCAAACGGTCGAACAAACCGTGTCCGTATAGAATAACCAAACCCTTAACAGCAAAAACATGTATACTTGTACCAAGTAATCAAAGAATACTTTTTCCTCCATCGAAACACTTTACGTTTCAAAGAAGTCTGCTATTTTTTACAAAAAATGGCTCCAGAGCTAAAAATGTACCAAAAACTCGGGGACTGACGTCAAAAAACTCAAAGACGTATGACTTCCGAGTCGGGAGATTCGAACTTGTAAGCACTCAATATGGCAATACCAAGTTTACAAGGAACGACTCCAGAGCCAAGAAAATTTCAATATCTCAGGGACTATCGCCGATTGTCACCTCATCGAGTTATTAAAAACCTGAGGCTATAAGACCCCATGCGGGAAACCTCGAGCTCATAAGACCTCAAAAATGCAATACCAAATTTGTAAGACCTCAAGAAAGGTATGAACCATATTGCTACCAAGTAACTTATCTATAAGACCTCAATAAGGCAGGAACCATACTTGTACCAATCAACTTATTTGTAAGAGCTCAATAAGGCAGGAACCATACTTGTACCAAGTAACTTATTTATAAGACCTTACAAAAGGCATAAACCTCGAGCTTAGAGTTAAGTCTATATATTCAAACTTGTAAGACCCCTAAAAAGGCATACCTTTGATGTAAACGCCGAAACTATTTCACTCGGGGGCTAAAAGGCTACGACCAAATACAGTTACTATGGTCACAAGGTTGTACCAACAAAACTCACACTACTCGGGGACACCCAAGTGCGCCATACAATCACAGGCCTTCAATTACTTAAAAAAAACTTTGAAAAGAACTGGTTAATCAGGCTACCCTCAGCATAAACAAAAGATCTTCGATCATATCAGCTCGAAACAACAGGCTTCGAAATAATTTAGCCATCGAGTGAAACTTCTCAAGGCGCTCATTTATCGCTACATAACGTCTCACAATCCAGGTTCTTATCAAACCGTCGAAGAGTCGGGCAAGCATAAAATTTTTAAAAGTCTTTAGCGAGGGAAAATAAAAGCCTATATTAAAGGTCATACCGACTCAATGTGTAAGAGCCACTATTGCCAGCCCATATTAAAGGTCGTATCGACCTAATGCGTAAGAGCCACTATTGCCAGCCCACATTAGAGGTCGTACCGACCCAACACATAAGGGCCTAAGATCCAGCTTAAAATTCAAAAACTTAAGGGCCAATGAGCTTGATTCGAAACCCAACTCAAAGACTGAGCCCAAAATAGTTAATTGAAAAAGCGCCAAAGGGCGAACGTGTAAGAGCTACGAGCTAGCACAACAAGCCTTAGGCTGATTTCTAAACCTAAGGGTTTTTACCTCAAAGACCAGGTTCACTTGGCAAAACATCAACAAATGTATGAAATCAAAGAAAGACGTGCACAAGCAAATGAAAATTCATGGAAGAAGAAAATCGAAAGGTTCCTTTATATATGCATATATGAAACAATGCAAGGCTACATTTACAAATCATCTTTAAGAGCCATGTACTAAGAATAAAAAATAAAAGCCTACTCTTCTTTCCCCTCGGGGACTGCGGGCCCATAGGCCTCTTCTCCATTATCTTCGGTATCAGATACAAGGAATTTGGTGTCGTATTCATCCGCCTTGGCCTGCGCTATGTCTTCCGAGAGATCAAAGCCCCTAGCATGAATCTCTTCGAGGGTTTCCCTCCGAGATTGTCATCGAGAATATTCATTGCTTATGCTCTCTCGATCGGAAGCACCTCTCAACTTATCTCGAATATCAACAACGTCTTTTAAATAGACGGCCACTTTCTTGTCGTTCTTAGCCTGTATCTCTCCAGCTTCAACTCGGACGTCCATGACCTCAGCCTTTATCTCCAAAAGGTTGGACTCAAGCCTTGCAATCCCGCTCGTCTGAACCAAGCTATTATCATGAGCATTCCGGAGATGTAACTCGAGGGTAGAAACCTTGGCCAAAGAATTCTTCTTGGCCGCAACATGGGCATTTATCTGAGCCCTTAGCCTGTTACACTCATACTTGGCCTGGCCAACCTCGCCCTAAAAGCGTTCCAGATCGTATGTCTTGCTCTACAACTGAAGTGTTAAAATATTAACCTCTACGGATAGAAGAGGAAGCAGGCTTTCCCATGGAGCAAAGGTTACCTAATTCTTAAGGTGTCTTTCCTAGTTCAGGCTTTGATTCTCCTCGTACCATAGGTATGCCAACTCCTCTCCCCTTTTTTCACAAGGAAACCTTAGGTATTTCTCCCCGTCTAAGGCTTTTCGAAACCTGGCTTCACAGCGAAGCAGCTTAGACTTAAGTTTGCCGAAGGCCTACAAAAAAGGAGCTCAATAAGGAAGTGAAAATGTAAAATCAAAACACCAACAAAGTTAACCAAAGCTCACCACAGAACAAAGCCGCTGATCCTCCTCAAAGGTTGAGCGCACATCTACCGGCCTGGTCTTATCGGCCCCGCTAAAACTACTCTCGAAAAGAATATGGTCATTTGAAACCTCGCTTGAGTTAGGCGGCCCCTGGCCTCGAACATTCCTCAAGGTACTTTCAACGGGAGAAGAAGACGGCAGCGAAAAATCCTTGTCCCTCAAAGTACCTTCGATTGGAAAAGAAGACGGCTGCAAAGAAGGAACCAATTTTCTAAGGCTGGAATTCTCGGGTGCCGCAGGCTCAGCGGATACATCTTCTCTGAGCCTCCGGGTAGGACTTGTCTTGCTATAAGCACCTTTGCCCTACAAGGGTTCCTTTTGTTTGTTATTATTCCTCGGTCTCGAAGCCGACGATCCTTTCCCCTCTCTGAGGGGGCACGATCTCATCTTAGAAAACTCCCTAATGCCTATGGTGACGGAGTCAGTGCGCATAAGAAGAAAGTACTTTCAAAGAAAACAAACCACACAGCTCGTGCGTGATATTTTGTCTCCCATCTATCCTTGGATAGATCTTGCCACTTGCACTCATCATAAGTCGAGCAGACTTCCAGCATCCAAAGCCAATCCGTCAGGTTGGGGAACTCATATGACATCCATAGGATTGCTGCAAAAAGGGAAAGGAAAGCGTATTTGCGGAATCCTCCTCCACCGTAAGTAGAAACAATACAAACACAAGTGTACCACTTACGCGTAAAATTCCATTCCTCAGGAAATAGCAGGAACTCCACAAGGATAATATCTATAGTCCGTACTCGGATGAATCGACTCATCCACCTGTGGTTCCCATCTTCTTCATTGTCAACAACAAAGGGCCTGGTGGATTGCCAATGCAAAGATAACAGGCCTCAGTGATAAAAGGGACGGTATAACCTGATTAGATGGCTAAGGATGAACTCAAGCCATGCTTCCTTCGCAAAGAACCTCATCATCAGTACTACCCTCCAAAATGATGGATGAACCTGTGCTATGGTAGTCTGATACCTCCGACAAAAGTCGAGCACAACCCTATCGAGAGGGCCCAATGTAAAGGGATACGTGCATACATTCAAAAACCCCTCTGCATGATCCATGATGCTATCTTCATTTTAGTTCAAAGCAAGTTTTCTAGGCCACCTGTGTTCAGAAAAACTCTCAGGGACTATATGAAAAAGCCGAGGGCTATCTTTATTTTTGAGTTACCATGTAATTTCATTACTCAAGGACTATGTTATTTTCTAGTTATCATGTAACTTTTATTTGAGGCCCACTCTCACTCAATTTCCACGTCGAAAGTTTCGGCGGCCTATGTTTGTATCAGACCGACCCAAACTTAGTCTGAGAAATGGTAAAAGGTTTCAGAGAACATCATATTAATAAATTAAGAACCAAAGGAATACCTACGCCCGGGTCCAGTATTCAGACTAATCGATAAAGTCACATGCTCAGGTTTTTTACAAACAAAGACCAAGGGAAATCCAACACAAATCAAAAGCAAATTGAAGAAATATTTTTATTGATAAATGATGATTACAAAAGCCCATGGTCCTTATACGGGAATAAAAAAGCAAAAAATAAACAGCTAAAAGGTCTGATCTACTATTGGAGGCGCATCTTCAAAAGCGACATCTGCGACAACCATTCCTTTGGGGGTCCCATTTTCGTTCTCCAAAACGACATCTTCGAGAATCTCTTCCGAAGCAGCCATAACTGAAAGATGGGCTATAGCCTATCAAAGAGAAAAATCTTTTAAATCTAGGAAAGTTGTGGCTTGGTGAAAAAATTGGCTATATGGGTCTCGTTAGCACTACTATTATGAAGCCTCTTCTTGAGATGTTGCATCGGTGGGGGATGCAACAGTTAGTAGATGACACCGCCTAACTCCAAAAAAAGCAAAGGGAGTGAAACACAACACCAGTTGGAAGTTAAGAGAGATGAGCAGCAGTTCACGGTTCACATATCCTCTGATGCGAGGATAATTCGGAGCCCCTTCCCCATTATTTCGGGCACACAACAACAACAACAACAACAACAAAAATAACAACAACTCGTTATGATCCCACTATCACAACCCTAAAATAGACCCAGTCATGATGATGCCTATCGTAAAACTAGGCCAGCCAACACAACTCCCGAATGAACCATTTATCAATAAGGATCATTTTTTATGTCTTTGATTAATCAAATATCTCATAATGTAAGTCTAAATGAGCAGTGCGGAAATAATATACAAGCCCGACATCGGGGTATCATAAGTCACGAGCATCTACTAAGGTCCGAATGTAACAAGAGTCTAAGAATTTACAAAATACAATCTAAGGAAGACATGAGGGAAAAAGCAGTGCTGCAAACATCGGGCAGCTACCTTGCTAACTCCAATGACTCTACCACTAAGTAACCAACACCGCTACTAGGTTCAAAACTACCAGAATCTGCACACAAGGTGCAAGGAGTAATGTGAGTATGCCAACTCAATAAGTAATAAAAGTAAATGAAAGTTGATCAGTAAGAAAGCTCGTAATCTACGTCATAACACTACAACAAATGTAGATCATTTTCAAAGCAGTACACAAAATCATTTACCTCGTAAATCAAGCTCAGTTTCAGTAAAGCCTTTCTAAAACAACTTTCAATGTTTTCAAACTAGTGATAAAATAGTGAGTATAAATGGCAGAAACATAAACAGCCGCTCGGGCAAAACATGTGCCACAAATCGCCCCTCGGGCATAATCTCAACAGAACTAGCCCTTCGGGCTACTTTACAATCACTCGTAATCAGCCCCTCGGGCATAACATGAATCAAGAATAGCCCCCCGGGCAATAATATGACACAAAAATAGGCCCTCTAGCTACATCATATCACTCACACTGGGTACTCGCGCTCATTGGGTTGTAGTGACTCCGAGAGGGCCCCCTTACGGCCCAAGCGCAATAACAGGCCATCTCGTGGCATAATCAAATAGGCTCTTGGCCTCATATCAAGCCACCTCATGGCGTAACAACTCATGCCCTCAGCCTCATAATCATAAATCAGTACAACACTACTATAACGCGCAGCCCGATCCCATAATATCCTCATAACACCGGCCCTTAGCCCTACTTAATCAGAAATCTCTAAAAGTCACTCGAGCACAGTAAAATATGATGCTCAACCCAAAATATCATTAATGATGTCAAAACCGAGTAAATACAACTGAGTTATGAAAATAGTAGAATACAGCATGACTGAGTACAAATATGAAATCAAAACAGTGAGGAATAGTAGTAAAAATCCCCTACGGGTTCAAAACAGTTGGCACGAGGCCCAAATATGGCATTCAGCCCAAAACAAGATGATAGAAAACCTTTTTCAATCAAGTATGCAGTTAAACACTCGTACAAGACAGACTAAGTCACAATCCCCAACGGTGCACGACCATACGCTCATCATATAGCGTGTGCGTCACCTCAAAGAAGCACAACAATGTGAAATCCGGGGTTTCAAACCCTCAGGACAACATTTATAATCATTCTTTACCTCAATCCAGTCCAAACTCAATCCTGCAATGCCCTTGCCTCTTGACTCGATCTCCAAATGCTCCAAATCTAACTAAATACAGATTTATACCATCAAAATATGCTAAGGGAACAAAGCCCACTCAAAAATAATGAATTTACATCAAAAATACCGAAATTGGCCAAACCCGACCCCCTGGACCATGCCTCGAAATTCGATAAAAATTACATCAATAGAATCTTTATACTCTCACGAGTTCATGCATATCAAGAACATCAAAATCAGACGTCAAGCGGCCCTTCAAATCTCCATACACTCTCCAAATTTAAGCCCTAATTCCCCAAATGTTAGGCTTTAAATTCCACATATTTCATATTTAAACAAGTAAGAATCAACATATGATCGAGTATTGACTTAAAAAATCTTACCTCCAAGTGTTCCCCTTTGATTTCCTCTTCAATCTTTCTCAAAAAGCTCCAAAATTGCTCAAAAATGGTGAAAGATATACCAAAAATCACAAACATTCACAGCTCAAATTTCCTAGTATGGTACTAATAATTCACAGCTTCTTCGCGAACGCGGTCAAAGGCCATGCCAAAAATTACTTCTTCGCAAACGTGGTCAAAGCCTCGCATTCGCGAAGCACAAATAATTCACAGCTCAAATTTCCTATTATGAGAACGCGAACACTACCCTCGCAAATGCGATGCCTTACTCAGCTTAGCCTACGCTAACGCATTTCCTCAGTCGCGAACGTGATGCTTTAGGGTTTGGTGCCCAAGTCTGCTTCAACCTTCTACGACAACGCGACCAATGCCACGCGTTTGCGGTGCACAGTTAGACTCAACCTTCGTGAATACGGGACCAACATCGCAAATGCGAAGGGTAACTGGCCTCCCTAACTCAACATCTCTTTGTGAACGCGAAGGCCCTCTAACGAACGTGAAGAGAAAAACTCTGCAACACTAAACTGAAGAAATTTGCAACTTCCAAAACAAGAATGTGATCCGTTTAACCACTCAAAACTGACCCGAGGGCCTCGGGACCTCAACCAAACATTCCAATATAACCCATATCATCATTCGAACTTGTTCCAACCTTTAGAATGCTCAAAATAACATCAAAACACCAAGATCATATAAGATTCAAGCCTACGATTTCCAAAAACTTCCAAATTCCGCTTCCGATCAAAAAGCCTATCAAACTTCACTCGAATGACCTGAAATTTTGCACACATGTCAAAAATGACACAAAAGACCTAATTCAACGACCGCTATATCAAAATCTCACCTATCAACCGAAAAATGCAAAAATCCCAATTTCGCCAATTCAAGCCTAAACCTTCCATGGACCTCCAAAATACATTCTGATCACACTCCTGAGTCCCATATCACCTAACAGAGCTAACCAAGTCATAAAAATTCCAATCTGAGATCATACTAACAAGTCAAAACTTGGTCAAACCTTTCAAATTTTAAGCTTTAAACTGAGAATTATTATTCCAAATTCATTCCAATTATCCTTAAACCCAAACCGACGACTTACATAAGTCATAATACATCACTCGGGGCTATCCATGCTTGAGAAATGGTGAGCGAAGTGCAAAATCTCAAAATGACCGATCGAGTCGTTACACCCACTCAGTGGGAAAGGCTCTAAAATATAGCCTTGGAATAACTGGCAAAACCATCGCCGTGTGACCTTGAAGTCACATGCTTGAACCATGAAAAATAGAGTTTGGTCGAAGATGTAGAGAAGGAAAGGGTTAAAGGCTACTATAGAATGACTGGATGAAGTTTTGGCTCAAGAAACCACCCATTTATAGAAAGGCAATAGCATAACAGGCGGCGCAATCAATGTCTTTGGGAAATGTATCGACAGGCGTAATCAATGCCTATTTTGAAAATGGATCGGCAGTGATATTACCATTTTTGGGAAAATAAATTGACAGTGTATTAAAATGCTCCTAGAAAGACGAATCGATAAGAAGTTTCAGTCATCACAAAACTTCCACCATACGCATGATGTCATCACGATGGGATCGAGGAAACCGATATCAAGGTCATTCATTTCATTCTAAGGAATGTGGAGACCATCTGTATACGGCTAAAATTGAGGAGCCCGATTTTATGGTTATTATGGTAATTTTTGAGATCGTCTCTAGAAGACTCGAGGCTCAGCTCGAGGTTCGATCCATAAAGGCTCTCGATGCTCGACCTCGAGACAGTGCATATCAGCTTAACTCATAGGTAAGCAGGGGATTCCCAAGGCACTTGATTAAGGTTGACCAAGCCTATTAGGCTAGTACGAGCCCGTACCGTAGCATTAAATGGTTGTACCAGCCACATATCTTTGAAATAAATGCACTTGTACTTGATGGGATTCTACCTCATATATAAAGAGGACCCTTGTCATTTGGTAAAACATACCACAATATTGAATACAAGAACAAAAACATTCTCTACTCTCTAACTTAGACACATTCTCCCTTGATTCTACTGTTTATATTTGTTACTTGCATCTATTGTGCTTTCATTAATTGTTCTTCATTTATTTCTCATTATTGATCATGAAGAGCCACTATCAAAGTACTTAGAATTGTTAGCCCTTTATCTACTACCCTTAACTAAGCCTCCAGCTCGACCTCGAGGCCCCGATTTCCAGTTGCTTGGTTTGACTGTTGCATTATCTCCAAGCTCTTATCTTATTTTTTAGTCTCACACTTAGTATCTATTGCCTAACAACTAGAATATAAATAAATCACATATTTTTAGAACCACAAAATCAAATCTAATTGTAATTACCATTTTCAAGGTAAATAATTAGGTGTATTGTATTGCTTTTTGGTTAGACTCAGGATGTTTGGAGGCCGACTATAGAGGCAAGGGTGTCATGGAGTAAGGATTTGACCGGTATAAGTAATGATTGTAAATCTTATCCTAAGGGTATGAAGCCCCGGATTTCACATTGTTTCACTATTTTGAGGTGATGCACACGCTAGATGACGAGTGTGTGGACGTGCATCATTTGGTATTGTGACTTGGTCCATCCCGTAGCAACTATTAATTGGCATATTTGACTGAAAGCTATGTGATACTTATGTGTTTTAGAAAGAATTTCTACATTTTGGGCTGAATGCCCTATTTGGGCCTCGTACCAAACTGTTTGGACCTTTAAGGGCTTTTTCTTATAATTTCCTCACGGATTTGACTTAAGACATGTACTCAGTCATGCTATGTTTTACTGATTTCATAACTCAGTCTTTATTACTCCATTTTGATGCATAAAATGATATTTTGGGCTGAGCACCCTGTTTTACTAAAAGCCCGAGTGGCTTGAGAGATTTCTGATTGAGTGAGGCCAAGAGCCTGTGTTGTGAGGATATTATGCGATCTGGTTGCATGCCGCAACATGATATTATTGATTCATCATTATGAGAGGCCGAGGGCATGATTTAATATGCCACAAAATGGCTTGTTGTAGTGCTTGGACTGTAGGATCCCATCCGGAGTCTGCACACCCCAGTGAGCACGAGTACCCTGAGTGACGGATATGATGTTTTGCCCGAGGGGATGTTCTTGATTTATGTTTTGCCCGAGGGGTTGTTCTTGACTTATGTTTTGCCAGAGGGGCTGTTCTTGACTTATTTTTTGCATGAGGGGCTATTCTTGACTTATGTTTTGCCCGAGGGGCTGTTCTTGATTTATGTTGTGCCTGAGGGGCTGTTTACGAGATATTGTGAGGTATGCCTGATGGGCTGTATACGAGTGCCTATGAGTTTTGGCCGAGGGGCGGTTAATGATTCATGTTGTGCGAGGCGCTGTATATGAGCGATGTTTGCCCGAGGAGCTATGATTTTCATCACTTTTATTCTGAACTGCATTTAGCCATTTTTGAAACTGTTGAAAAACATCTTCAAATAATTTTTACTAAGAACTGAATTTTAAACGAGATGATTTGACTCATTTACTGAATTGAAAGCATGTTGTACGTACTGAGATTTCATGATGTGGATTTTATGGGTTCCCTACTGCTAAGTCTTTATTTATTTTTATTACTTACCGAGTTGTCGTACTTACATTACTCCCTGCACCTTGTGTATAGATCCAGGAATTTCTAGACATGCTAGAGAATGTTGTTTTTCATCCCCCGCGGATATTTTGGAGTTGGCAAGGTAGCTGCATGGCGATCGCAGCCTTGCTCCTCTTCCTCCTATCTCCCTATAGATATTAGTAGTTGATTTCAAGACTATTTTAGTCTTGTTATATTTTGGGATAGTTGTAATAATTGCTCATGACTTAGTGATGCTGAGAGTCGGGTTTTTATTTCTGCATTTTGGTTTTATTTGAATTTATCTCTTTTATGGTAATTTCTGTATGGAAAAAGTTATTATCTAAATTTTATGAAATGGCGAATTATTTTGGGAATGTGTTTGCTAGCCTGGTTCCAAGATAGGTGCCATCACGACCGGCTTTGTTTTGGGGTTGTGGCATTCACAGTGCCCAAATAGAAAATTTTCTCTTCGCGAACGCGATCCAAAGTCCACAATTGCGATGCATATTCATGTGGCCAAAAACCATCAATTAAGAATGGCCTAGAAATGGTCCAAAACCACCCTAAAACTCACCTGAGCCCCTCGAGACACTGTCCGAACATTCCAACAAGTTCCATAACATAAAGTGGACCTGCTCGCGGACTTAAATCATATCAAGCAACATCAAAATTATGAATCGCACCTCAAATCGAACTTAATGAACTTTCATCTTCTTCAACTTGTGCTGAATCATAACAAATCAACTCGGAATAACCTCAAATTTTGCATGCAAGTCCCAAATGACATAATGGAGCTTTTCCATCTCTCGGAATCGCAATCTGAGCCTAATATTCATAGAGTCTATTCCCGATGAAACCTCTCAATCTTCCAAACCTTTAACTTTCCACTTTTCGCCAAAATACGTCAAATCAACATACGGACCTTCAAATCCAAATTCAAATCTAGGCATATGCCTAGGTCCAAAATCACCATACGAAGCTATTGAAATCATCAAAACACCATTTCGGAGTCATCTACACAAAAGTCATCGCTTAAGCTTCTAAGAGAAGAATCATCTTTCAAATAAATCCCGAATCATCCCAAAACTGAACTCGACCACACACATAAGTCGTAATGCATAACACAAAGATACACGAGACCTTAAGAAACAGAACGGGATGCTATTTATAAAAATAACCGGTCAGATCATTTTGTCCTCTGCTCTTAAACGAATGTTCATCTTTGAATGTGCTAAGAACCGTTCCGAAGTCATCAAATCATTGGATGAACTTACCATACATATATTTGCAGGTGATCTCAGGTCACCCCAATCCACAAAAGCCCGACAACACCATCTCAACTGAAGATTATTCCTTCCATCAAAACACTAATAAACCTTAAAACCAAATATTTTACTATCCGATCATTTCTCAAAGACCTAATTCCCACATCGACACCAGTATCAGCCTTAACCAACTGCAACAACCCATGCCTATACCCACGAGGTACAACCACATGATGTAACACATCACAATATGCCCATAACAACACCTCTGACCACCATACCTACCGATAATCAAATCAAGCATCGGCAATTAACTTCATATCAACTAGAACCTTGTTCCAAACCTCTGCGACACAAACAACGATGCAAGAAGCATGAAGATCCCATGACCATTCACTCAAATCAACAAGTCACATCTAACGCCACTTGGGCACACACCTCATAAGCTAAAACCCAATAAACATAACGTGAATAAGACTAAATATGCAAAGAGAAACACTTGACAAAATTATCAAACAAGCCCGAGAAGCACAACTCCCTATCAATACCATACTAGGAATCGATTCCAACCGGGGAGAATCAAAACACATGAAGTAATCACAAGGATATCATCCTAATGTGACCCCACCACGGCACGTAGCATAGTTGAAACATATAAAACCATATGAAAATGCGAGGATCCCATCTTCAGCTCTTAATTACAAGAAATATACACATCATACCAACTGATTCCACTAATTCAATTGCGTGTAACAAAATTACAGCATCTAATGAACTTCCCGTATCGGTAGAGCATCTAAATCAGAAATCATAACCATACCATCCTGAAATCAAATCAAAATCTACTATAATGAGTAACAAAAAGTCACTTCTAGTCTCGTAGATCTCAATAGTGAACAAAACAAAACGATAGATGCGAGCTACTACTATAGAATCTCCCAACATGGGTAAACACATAAGTAGAGTACAAAATCACAAAACTCGCCCATATTTAAAGCAAGATAGGTGGACTCACCCAAATACGTGTAACCGAATCAAAATTAGAATGATACTCCTCTATATCAAATCGAAACCATATATCTAATGACACCATCTAGTGCAACAACTTCAACTTACCATAGAAAGAATATCAACGGGTCGGGCCTCCCCTTCTAGGGCGCCCTCTACCCATCTGTCCTCCACCACTAACTAGCTGTGCATGTGGAATAGCAACTAGAATGGAGCCCTTAGCCTAAGTGATCGGATGAAATCTACCCCTCCGGTCTGGGATAGTCACTCATAATGTGCCTATTATCACCACACTCATAACAACCCCTCTACATACGTGGCTACATATATTGAGTCTGTGTCGAATAACTGGAATAACCGTTGTAGGAACCATGTACTAGTGGTGCACTAAAAGATGACTTCCCCACGTGAGTATCCTAACTAACTAGAGTACCATGAGTAGTCTGAAGTGCAGACTAGGCTAGACGACTACCCGAGCCTTTGCCATGATAGGCCACAACTAAAGAGTATAATCTACTAAATACTTCAAAACCTCAAGATCTCTTGGTCTCCTTAGGCTCTCTTTCCTCACCCTGAATATGCTCTAACACCCTGACAATCTCCATCACCTGCTAAAATGGAGTATCAGTCTACAACTCCTGAGCCATGATAAATCTAAAATCATAATTGAGCCCCTCAATGAATCTCCAGACTCGCTCTCTAACTGTAGGAACCAAAGTATGTATATGACGGGATAACCCACTAAATCTGATGACATACTCTGACATCGTCATGGTGCCTTGATGCAACTGTTCAAACTTTGTACGCCATGCATCTTGGAGGGTTTGGGGAACAAACACCTTTAATAAAATCTCTAAAAACTGAGCCCATGTGGATAGTGCTGCATTGGCTGACCTGCTACCACTGATACGCTACACCCTACAACTAAAATATAATAAAAAGAACTTCGCTCACCTACACAATACTCATGGTGAAGAGAATACAGTGATAGTTGTATAGAAAATATTGTGCATCATCGGTAGATGTGCTATTGAAAGTAGGTAGACCATACCTCTTAAACCTCTCAAGCCTCTTCTACTCTTCCTTTGATGCCCATGTCCTGACCTCGAACTAAACTGGAACAACTAGTTGTATTGGCACCACACCTGAAACCTGACCACTGTAAGACCGCTACTCTAGAGTACAGTCGTTGAGAGTTTGAGCTCCTCCCTCATTCTTCAAAGTAGTTGGTGCAACGGAAATTAATCTAGCCAAGCTAGTGTAATGGACAGCGTACTCCGAAACAATCATAGTACCCTAGCGCAAATGTTCAAACTCTGCGTGACATGCAACCATGAGGCTCTGAGGAACATACTCTCTCAGGAAAATATCTGAAAACTGAGTCCAAGTCAAGGAATCTAGCTCATTCGGACTCTCTAACCCATAAGTACGCCACCACTCATAGGCCGCTCCTCGAAGCTGGAAGGTAGTGAAAGAAACCGCACTCAATCCTGATATACCCATAGTGCGGAGGATACGATAGCACTCCTCCATAAATCCCAGGGCATCATCTGAAGCTAAACCAGTGAATATATGAGGCTTGTACTTCTTGAACCTCTCAAGCCTCCGCTGCTCATCCTCAGAAGCCCCTGCCCTGTCCTCGGGCTGAATAGGGACTACATGCTGAACATGAATAATCTTTAGGACCTAATCAACATGCACTTGCTGCTCAGGAATACGGGCGGCGAGAGTCTGTTCTCCTCCCCCGGCTTGGGATGTGGCTGCATCAAGGGGAACAACCTGTCTGAGCCAGAGTAGTGTACATTCTCATGAACTGTGCAAGAGTCTCCTTAAGTGCTGGAGTAGTAGTAGCAGTAGGCATATCAAGTGCCTAGGCTCTAGCGGGAGCTGTTGGTGCCTCCTTAGTGGTAGCCCGTACGGGTGCTCTAGCTATACTGCATGAGCGTCCTTGGCCTCTACCCCGGCCCCGACCTCTGACAACTCTAGTAAGGGGTGCAGTTGTATGATCATCACGGGTAGCACGTGTCCTCATTATCTATGAGAGAATAGAAGACAAAAGTTTAGAAATGTGATAACGAAAATTTGCACGACATGGAAATCAAATAAAGTGGAATGTTCCTAACAGTTACATACCCTCTCGTAGATAAGTACAAACGTCTCTGTACCGATCCGCGAGACTCTAATAAACCGTTTTGTGATTCATGAAACCTATGAACCTAGAGCTCTTATACCAACTTGTCACAATCCCAGTTCGCCCTCTATGAACTATCGTGACGGCACCTAGTCTCTATGACTAGGTAAGCCTAACAATTGCTGAAAAAGGGGAAAAACAACTGATAAAACATATAAAAATATAGAATAACATAATAAAGGTTTAAGATGCTGCTCGGCATATACAAATATAACTCTTAAACTGAAAAGCTTCCCAAAACACGGAATCATATGAATCACAAGCTACGAATATAATGAAAATGCTTTAACTCCGGAATGTATACATCAATAGAAAAGATAGAAGGGCTATCACTACAATATAGAATGGAAAGGGACTGCTCGGTCTGCGGATGTAACAAATATACCTCAAAGTCTCTGGAGAATCACCTCCCCTCAAGGGTAATAGGGCTGAGTCAAAGTACCTGGATCTGCATACGAAAAACATGTGCAGGAAAGGGCATGAGTACACGATAGCCGTACCCAGTAAGTGTCAAGCCTAACCTCGATCGAGTAGTAACGAGGAAGGTTAGGGCCCTACCGATCATGTACAATAATACATAAGGATAGAAACAATATTAAAGTAATACAGGGTAATAGAGTAACAACAACTACAATAGAGACAAAATAATCACAGAAAGAAAATATAGCTCAACATAGAGATAACAACTAGGGATCTACCAAGATACTGTCCTGCAGTCCCAAATCTCCCGGGTGCCAACCCTGTAGTCCAACTTATATTGTGTGGGGATCTCCCAGAATACCGATCCGTAGTCCCAAATGTAAATACCAGTACTGGGGGAATCTACCGGGTGCAGTCCTGTAGTTCCAATATAAATGTGCAGGGGGATCTACCGGAATAAAAATCTGTAGTCCCAAAGTAGACATAAAGGGGGATCTCACAGGATACCGTCCCGTAGTCCTAATGTAAATATACAATAGCAACACGAAGAATGTTCGATTCATTCCAAATTTCATACCAAGTTAAAACATGTATTTCTAACCTAGCATGCTACAGAGAATACAATTAAAGCAGTTTGAGAAAGTACGTCAATTAAGTCAATTAGGCATGCTTCCCTAAGCTAACAGTAGCCTTAAATTGCAGGTAGTATAAACAAAAAAGGAAACACAGTTATAGTTACTTACTGAAAATAGGATTTTCAACAATTAGCACAAGGTCACACTCGTCACCTCACGTACAAGGAATTTCATATATCAACAACACCAAATCCTAAAGGGAGTTCACCCATACAAGGTTAGGCAAGCCACTTACCTCGACCCAGCTAAATCAACTCAATACCACGGTCTTGCCACGAGTATCCGATAATAAATGGCCAAAATCTATTCAAAGTAATTGCATAATGTAAATATAACTTTAAGTAACTAATTAATTCAAAGTTAATACGCGAAATTAGGAAAAATCGCCCAAAAAGCCCCCGATCCCACGTCTCAGAACCGAGTGAAATTTACAAATTCGGAATCCTCACACTCTCATGAGTTCATATATACAGAAATTACTACAATCTAACATCAAAATCTTGATCAAAACTCCAAAATTAGGCCTAACAACTTTTCCAGTTTTTTCTCTAAACTTTCACCCTAAATTCGAATTTAAAGGATGAATTTAAGCATAGATTCGTGGAAATTAATCAAAACCGAGTAAGAACTACTTACCCAAAACACCCAGGTGATAATCTCTCCCAAAATTTCCAATCTCGAGCTCCCAAATCAATATCTAAGGTTTTGAGACTAAACCCTTATTTTTGCCCCTTTTCAAACCAGTGAAACCGCATTTGCGGCTCTGGGACCGCACCTACGGTCCCGCTTCTGCGTAGACCAAGTCGCACCTATGACTTTTCATTAAACATGAATTAACACACCTGCGACTTTTCATTAAATAGAAATTTCTGCACCTGCGACTACCTTACCGCACATGTGGTCTCGTAGGTGCGTTCAACTTCTAACACCTGCAGCTTTTGGAGCCTGGGCACAAATCCGCTTCTGTGGCCACCAAGCTGTTGCTGCGGTGCCTCACCTGCGGTCCAACACTTGCAGGTGCGCTTATGACAGGTTCAACCAACTTCAGATTTCTCCTAAGTCTAATTCAACTTCCCTTAAACACTCGAAACTCACCTGAGGCCCCCGGAACATAAACCAAACATGTCAACTGTCTTAAAATATCATACGAACTTATTACCACCCTAAAATCACATCAGACAATGCTAAAACTACAAATCGCTCTCCAATCCAAGCCTAAGGATTTGCAAAATATCCAAATTCCACTTTCGATCAAAAAGCCTATCAAACCTCGTCCGAATGACCTCAAATTTTGCATACACGTCATATTCAACACTACAGAGCAACTCCAACTCTTGGAATTCCATTTTGACACCCAAATCAAAATCTCACTATCAAACCGGAAACTTCAAAAATTTAACTTTTGGTATTTTAACCCTAAATAAGATACGAACCTCCAAAACTCAATACGAACATGCCCCTAAGCCCGAAATTACCCAACGAAGCTAACGGAACCAACAAAATTCCATTCTGGGGAGATCTTCATAGTACTCCAACTTTGGTCCAAATTCTAAAACTTAAACTCTCATATAGGGACTCAATGTCCGAAAACTCTTGAAAACTCCAAATTAATCCTCCTAACAACTCACAATAGCAGAAACAAACACGAGGAATGCAGTTAATAGGCGATAAGGGCATAAATTCTTAAAACGACCGGCCACGTCGTTACACTCGGCCAACATAATCAGGTCGAAGGTGGTGGAGCAACTTGGACTGCTCGATCAGATCATACCCACCTCTCGAGTCCTCAATGAATTCAATAAGGCAAGTGAGACAACGAAGGGATAAATCATCCTCCCAATCAACGTGTACGGTACAGTTCAAGACACCAAGTTTCATGTCATTGAAGGTTACATGAGGTACAATTCCTTACCTGGAAGACTGTGGATACACAACATGAGGGTAATACCATCAACTCTTTATTAGATAATGAAGTTCCCAACAAAATACGGTATAAAAATATTGTATGAATAACAACATGCAGCAAAGGAGATGTTCGCGGTAAACAACATGGAACCAATAGCAACTCTCCCCATCCAGGATAAGTCAGGAAACAGGCTGACCCCCGAGGAACAGGTGGTCTGTGAGCATTCGAACAAAGATGACAAAGAAGACTTCCTCACTCCTCGAACCTTCGCTACCCCCGAGGAGTCATATGCAACAAAATCAATGGTGGAAGAACTCGAGCAGGACATCTTGATCGAGCATCTTCCAGATCGAAAGGTATACCTGAGAATAGGATTAACCCCCGAACTCAGGAAAAAACTCATCTAATTTCTTATTAACAACATTGATTACTTTACTTGGTCCCATTTAGACATGACAGGGATCCCGCCAAAAATAACTACCCATGAAATAATTGTCGATCCCAGACTCAAACCAGTGAAGCAAAAAAGGAGGCCTCAATCTGAGGTAAAACATACGTTCATCAAAGACAAGGTAACAAAACACCTCAAAATAGGATCAATTAGGGAGGTAAAGTACCCCGAATGGTTCGCTAATCTAGTAGTAGTTCTCAAAAAATGAAATAAATTAAAAATGTGCGTAGATTATAAGGACTAGAATAAAGCATACCCCAAGGACTCATTCCCATTGCCTAACATCGATCGTTTGATCGATGCCACGGCCAGCCACGAGTTCCTCACTTTTCTCGATGCCTACTCCGGGTATAATAAAATTCAAATTAACCTAGAGGATAGGGAAAAGACTTCGTTCATCATGAAGTGTGGTACATACCGTTATAATATAATGCCCTTTGGGCTAAAAGAATGTAGGAGCTACGTCTAACGCCTAGTTAATAACATGTTCGAACATCAAATAGGTCAATCTATGGAAGTTTACAGTGATGACATGGTGTTAAGTCCCTGTGCACAGAGGATTATTTGACTCATTTGAGGGAAACAGTCGATAGCCTTAGAAGCTACAACATGAAGATCAACCCCGAGAAATTATCCTTTGGAGTAGGATCGGGTAATTTTTTAAGCTTCCTGTCGAATAGGGGATCGAGATTAAGCCCAACAAAATCAAGGCCATTGAAGAAATCACAGTAGTGAACAATGTAAAGGTCGTACAACGGCTAACCGATAACGGCCTTAGGCCGATTCATCTTGTGATCATCAGATCGGAGACATCATTTATTCTCCTTGCTCAAGAAGAAAAATAGCTTTGAGTGGACTCAAGAATGCCAACATGCTTTAGAGAAATTAAAACGGTATCTCTCGAGCCCTTCTTTACTCCATACCCCGAAAGAGAATGATACATTGTACTTGTATATGGATGTATCGGAAGTAGCGGTAAGTGGTGTGTTGGTTCGGGAAGAACAAGGTACGGAATTCCTTGTTTATTGCATAAGTCGAACTCTAGGAGATGTTGAAACCAGGTATCAACACTTAAAAAAATTAGCTATTGCATTAATAAGTGCATCTTGGAAATTAAAACCCTATTTTCAATGCCATCGTATATGGGTTTTAGCAACATATCCTCTTCGAAACATCTTGCACAAACCTGAAATATCGGGTAGATTGGAAAAATGGGCCATCGAGCTCAGAGGGTATGATAACGAGTACCAACCCCGGACGGCTATCAAGTCCTAAATTTTGGCGGACTTCATGGCCGACTTTACGTCTGCCCTTGTGCCCTAGGAAGAAAAAGAACTGTTTCTAAAAACGAGCACATCATCGGGGTTATGGAACCTATTCACCGATGGTGCCTTTAATGTAAAAGGATCCGGGCTCGGAATCGTTCTGAAACCACCTACGGGCGGCATGATTAGGAAATCTATAAAAACTTTGAAATTTACTAATAGCGAGGCTGAGTATGAGGCTATGATTGCAGGTATCGAGCTGGCCAAAAGCCTAGGATCAGAAGTTGTTGAAGAAAAATGTGACTCCCTTCTAGTAGTCAACAAAGTAAATGGGAGCTTCGAGAAGACAAAATTCAAAGATACTTAGAATAACTTCATTTCATATTGCATCGTTTCAAGGAATGTACTCTGGTCCACATTCCTCGAGATTAGAATAGTGAGGTCGATGAACTCGCAAACCTGGGGTCTTCCGTCGAAGAAGATTACATACTCCCGGGGGCTGTTGTACAGTTATCCAAGTTGGTGATTGAAAAAGAACACGTCGAGATCAACTCAACAAGTCTAACTTGGGATTGGAGGAATAAATACATCGAATATTTGAGAAATGGGAAGTTGCCCACATACCCAAAAGAATCGAGGGCCCTTCGAGCCAAAGTAGTTCGATTTTCACTCGACAAGAATGGAACACTATATAGAAGGACCTTCGATGAACCTCTATCAGTATGCTTAGGACCGGGGGACACCGATTATGTACTTCGAGAAATCCATGAGGGCACTTGTGGAAATCATTCTGGCACCGATTCTTTGGTTCAAAAGGTGATCAGAGCAGGCTATTATTTGGAAAGAATGGAGAAGGACAACCGTGAGCACATGATTTTTTCCACGTTTAAATTACACCTATAAATTCATTAGAATTGGAATTTTTATTTTATTGTTTGAATTTTTAGGCATTAATTGAATGATTTTGTGTCTTGTTTGCATTTTTATGTGCATTTTAGTTGCCACTATTTCACAAAAAGTACAAAAATAGTATATTTTCATTTAGAATTCGATTTTATATTTTTAGCCGATCAATATTACTAAAACAAGAGAAAAATAACAAAAAAAGTCTTTTACAATTTTAAGTTTTACATTTTACATTTTTTTTTAGTTTCCTCTTAAATTAGAAATTAGTTAATTAGTATCATCTTAGATTTAATTTAGGTCTTTTATTTTACATAATAAAATCAGAAAATTAAAAAAATAATAATAGGTAAAATACAAAAATAAATACAAAGGGAAAGTAAAACAATAAAAAAAAGAGAATTAAAAAGGGCATGGTCTTGATAAAAGACCAATTCTTGGGCCAAATCCAACTCTAGCCCAAAAATCGCCTGAAGTCGGACCAAACCCCAAGCCCAAACGCCTTTACCCGGTCTGGATCCCACCCTAAACGACGCTGTTTTGGGCATCCATCAATCCAAGCCGTCCATTCCTCATGATCAGACGGCTCAAATTTGTTCACAATAATACATAAAATTGTCTAAAAATTCGCATAAAACCTAAAACACAAATCATCTTCCTCGTACAGCCCCCTCCCTGTAACGCTGGCGTAACGCCACCGTCACCCCGCCATGTCTCCGCGGTTCTCTGTCGTTCGCCGCCGGCCAAAAATCGCCTTCGCCGGCAGCGATGCTCCAAATTTCCCAAAAATTACACCATTGAATCCCCGTCCCCTCCTCTTTCCAAATCCCCAAATGTCATCCCTCAATTCCTAACCAATCTTCTCGAATATTAAATCTAAAATTTGGCCAAAACCTTAGTTCATCCAAACGGCCCCAAATTTTCACCACATAACCTCCCTGTCTCCCTTTTCACAAATCCATGGCCTGTTTCCCTCAAATCACCACCGAATCCCTTGAATTTCAAATCAAAAAATGGCAAGAAACCCTAATTCCATAATTTTGGGATTTCTTTTGATTTTGGGATATATTAGCCCTTAATCATGTGTTTTCTTATGAAAATACATGATTAAAGGCGGTTATGATCCAAAATGTCAAAGAAATCCTTCAAACTCAAGGTCTGCCCAAAGAAGCTGAAATCAGTGAGTTTTTCAACTCTTTTGTTTCTTTTTTCATGTTCTTGTTTGCTTTACTCTCAATTTAACTTGAATTCTAGTATTTGGTTCATGATTAGCTTAATTTTGATTTTTTATTTTTGATTGATTATATGTTAGTTTAACTTTGATGGATTCGAGTTGCAGTATAGTTAGATTTTCTGTTAGTTCTATTTTGATTCAATTAAGTGTTTGGCAATTCTGATAAACAGGGTGTTATTTGGTTTAAACACATGTATATTAGCTTTGCAATCTGATTTTGTTTCCTTTTAGTTTTTAGTTTAATTGTGTTTCAAATTTGTTTTGGGTGTTGTTTTATTTTTCGTGTGATTGAATTAATATTTCTGCTAGTTTATTTAGCTTAGTTTTAATTGTTTTTCAATTTAGTGTTCATTTTCGAATTAATTAGGCTTAGGGTTTGGATATAGCTGAATAAATCACTCCTAGATTAACCATAGTTGAATTTTAACTAAGGCAAATGGGGTTGGGTTTGGTTGGTAATTTTAGGGGCAATCAAGGGTAGTTTAGGCATCCAAAATGGGCTGGTTTGTTAAGAACCAGTAATGTCAGCACCCAGATAAGGGTAGTATAGGTATTTCATAGGTAGAAGAGCACCCTCGGGCCTTCTAGAAGGGGGCCTTAGTGTAAGTTTCTGCATTCTTAATGCAGTAACTTGGGCAACAAGCCATAAAAACAGGGTTTAATAACCAATATCTGAAAATAAAAAGGGGAGAAAATGGGTAAACACTTCCAGAACATTCTTCCCCTTTCTTTGCCTATAAAAGGCAGCCTTAGTGCCTTGATTAAGGAGTTTTTAGAAGTTTGAAATTCCCAAATCCCTTCCAGCTTCAACTTCCCCTAAAATTCCCTTCCTCAAATCTGAAAAATTCAAATTCAAACCTCAAAACTCAAGAGTCTCAAATCTGAAATCATATAGCTATAGAAACCTTCACTTTAGATCTTAATTTCTGCCCAAAAAATCCAAAAACAACCAAAAAATTTCAAAAAATCCCAAAAAAAAACTATTAAATTGAAAACCTTAGGATATTGTAGATTTTTAATTGTTGATTTAACTTTCTAGCTCAATATCCGGTTGCTGATTTCTTCTGAGTGTTCCTGGGTTAAATTCAGGCTGATATGAGGTGTATTCAAGCTTTTTCAAGTGATTTAAGAGTTAAAACCAGTACTGGGCCATTGATATTGCTGCTCGGTGTATAATTGAGCTTTGTACTGCTGTGTGTTGCTGTTTGAACCTGTTTGCAGACTCAAATCTGTTGTTGATTCCTTTCTTTTACCTTGCTCAATTCCAGGTACATTTGTAATCCCTATTGGCATGAAGTTTTCTTCAATGTAGCTAAATACTTGTGAAATCCAAATGTTGAAGCAGTTCTACCACACAAATCTGTTTTACTTCCATTGATGGTTTAATATGAAGCTATTTTCATTTGAACACATATGTATTAGTATCAAGTTAGTATTATGTTTAGACTTGCTTTGTAATTAAAAGGACTATCGAATGCTGATTCGGACTACCGTAGGATTTTAGTTTGGGTTAGATTGTAAATTAGTCATTATCTTAGTATGTTTCAAGGGATGACTAATTAAGCTTATATGTCACGCGATAGCATTCCAGATTTTCATATGTGAATAATAATCTGTTAAATGAGGTTTGGAAAGCACAAGTGTAAAAATAAATTTGATTGAGACAGCATGCTCGTTAGTATAAATATAGTGTGTATACACATATTAAACAGTCACTATTGTGATGTAATTTGGCCAGTCATCATTACTCATATGATGTTTCATGTTAACGGATGATTTAGGTAATGAAATAATTAGATATAGTGTAAAAATGATGTGTTAAACTATTGCAACTTTAAGTAATTACATGTGCATATTCCTCTACGATAGCTTAGCTCTAATTGGGCCAGTTACAGGCCAATGTTCACAAATTTATTGAATTAACAAATGCTGGGAGAGTGAGCTGGGCAGAAGCAATTCATGAAGCCCAAAATTGGCCTAGTTTTTTCATATAAGCTGTATTTTCTTCTTCATGGGCCAAAACCTTTAAGGCCCAAAAAATCGTTATAAGTCAAAAACCCCTTAAAGATTATATAGGAGTACGGGAATTAATTCGCAAATAGAAATTTGGATTTTGAATTAGGTGGCGGGTTCAAATTAAGAGGGTTCCCCCTTTTGTTTGAATTCGGACTTGAATTCGAGACCCGAATTTGTAAATGCAAGTTAATTAGCCCCTTTAGAGACCAAAATAAATAGAAAAATCGTAGTTGCTTTAGGTTGGCCTTTAAATATAAAAATGAGATGAGCCTCGCTAAACAAAACCCATAAATTGTGGGGCCTTCATTAAGTGCTTAATTAAGAATACTTAGAATTCGTGGCGTGCCGTTCAGTGAATTTCACGGCCCTCCGCAAAGATAACAACATGTTAGTCGCTTTAGGCGCGCTTTTAATAGTTCTACTTTCTTAAATACGGGTATGCATTTCATGCAACCCAAATCCAAATCCCAAAACGTCGAATAAGAATGTGTCGAGGATCCGGGTGCATTTCATGTGACGTAATCCGAAAATACATTTTTTTTAACGACATTCACTTTCGTAAAAAAAAAATAATTATAAGCGGTAAATAATTATAAAATTGCAATATAGGTTGGAACATGTATAAAAATTAGATTTTAGCTATTTATGATAATTTAAGCGACCGTGCTAGAACCACGGGATCCGGGGGTACCTAACACCTTCCCTCGGGTCAATAGAATTCCTTGCACAGAATTTCTGGTTCGCAGACTCCAAATGGGAAGTCGATAATTTTTCTCGATTTGGGATTTAAATTAAACCGGTGACTTGGGACACCAAAAGTCAATCCTATCCCAAGTGGTGACTCTTAAAAATAAGTAAAGAATCCCATTTCGAATAATGTCACTTTAAATTGAAAAACTCCCTAATACATTATCCTTCGGGGTAGGTGTGTAAAAAAGGAGGTGCGATAGCTCTAGCGACTCTGCTGAGGACACGAACCCAGAATTTCGATTCAAGGTTCAAGAATTCAAGCTTAGTACAACTGTTATATTTGGCTTTATCTGATTTTTCTACATGTTCGATGCTATATGTGCTAAATGTTTTACCGCTTTGATATTTGCTTAAATTGTATATATAAACTGTCGTGAATCCCTTCCTCTTTCTGAGTCTTCTACATCATGGAGAAGGATGCACTTCGTGTAGCTTCTCTTCTGTTTAGAGTCTTTCCCAATTTAGAACGAGGTTGGATAAGTTGCTAAGCTAGCGGAGCTTCTGTATCCCCGGTACGCTGTCTCCCCCTCGGCTCGAGTTGTCCGCTTGGGTAAGCCAGGTCTAGACCAATAAACCTAGGGTTTAAACCTAGAAGAACAGAAAACTCATGCCGGATCCCTAGTAGGACGCTTGTTTGCATCATGTGCATTTGACTTAGGGGACTCAACACAGGGGTTGGGTCCGTCTAGGACAGGTGACCTGAAATGAATTGACCATCCTAATGCATCTTACGTGATACTTGTGCATTTATTTGCTTGGCTTTGCATGTTGACCGGCTTGTCTAAATGAGTGAAAATTGAGAAAATAAGCAGTGTTAGGACTAAGTGAGGGTGACCATTTGTTTTGAAAAACCCAATGCCCAAATAGTACCGAAATGCTGCCGGATTTTTGAAAAATGAAAACAACAAAGGAAAAGAGAAAAATATTTGAAAAAAAATATAGAAAGACAATTCTTGTTCGAAATAGTTTTGATTCCGGCGAATCCGCCCGAACTAAGCTGGTTTGATTCTCACCGGATGTGAGATACGCAGGCAACCCTCATCGGGTCCAACCTCCCTTTTGCAAAAATAGCCAAAAAAAAATATCAAAATTTTACTTTTTGTCATAAATAAGTCGGGTGATGCCATTCTTGTTTAAAATAAGCCGAATGTCCCCAAAAGGGCGTCAGAAGGTTGTTTTTGCAAGAACAGCCACCCTGAGTCATTTTTAAATGGTTTGCGGGCACAGCCTTAAAAGCTTCCTCCCCGAAGTGCTGAAAGGTCGTATCTGCAAAATCGAGACTAATAAAAATTTTGAAAAATAGCCACTTTTTCTTTTAGGTCAAAACGAGTCATTAAATAGCCATTTTTTCTTTAAATAGCCACTTTTTCCTTTTAGGTCCAAATAAATCATTAAAATACTCCTTAGATGTCCTTCTTTTATTTAGAAAAAAATAATATAAATTTTGAAAAAATTGAGTCCGAAAAATATTTTTTGCTCAAAAATTCAAAACACTTTCATAAAAATCCCTCTTCCGGAAATTAAGAGGCAACTTTCAAAATCCAAAAAAAAATATAAATATTTTTCTTTCGTGTTAGAAAAAGAGAAAATAAATAAAAATTCAGACAAAAAAATTTCTTTTTACTTCTAAATTCCCAAAGTTTCAATAAAAAGAAAAGGAATATTTAGAAGTCTTTCTTTCAAATAAAAAGAAAAATCAAAATAAAAAAATCAACAAATATTTCCCTTTTCCTTTTAGAGCATTTCTTTCAAAATGTCAAAAAAAAAGAGTTAGCTTATTTACCTTATTTGCAAGAACTACGCTTGGTCTGATTCATGCGGGGCCATGATACGTAGGTAATCTACATAAAATTCGACCGTAATCCTAAGAAAAGAGAAAAAGAGAAATACGAGGGAAATAAATGAAAGGAAAAACAAGAGAGAAAAGAAACACAAAGGAAGGAAATAGGGCATTGAGAGAAAAAACCATGGCCAAAGAAAAGAAAAAGCAGAAAATGAAAAAGAGGGAAAAGAAAATGAGAAAAAACAAAACAAAAAGAGAAAAGAAAAGAGAAAAGGAATAAGAGAAAAAGTCGGGATGACGCATGCGCCGGAAGAAAACATGTAGATATTCATTTAACTATATAGGTGCATCACACTCCAATGTGTAGTTACATATCTGTTACTTGTTTCACACTAACCGTTATAGCTGTCATTTCCAGCTGAGTATTTTAGAAACCGGGGTTGGTTTGTGGTAAGCTGGCCTCACATCGATATTTCACCAGATCAAAAGGAAATATAGAGATGTCATCTGGAATGACCTTGCCTGCAATCCCATACCCGAAGATAGCCCAATCTCTGGAATCCCGGCCTATGAATCCTACACGGCTGAAGAAAAACGGATATTGCGCATGCGATTGATGGAAATGTGGGATGCTTGGAACAACGAAAAGGAACCCCCAAGCACTATCCCCGGATTCCAGAAGTTATTCCCTAGATCTGGAGGGGCTACCACTGTCCCTATCAGCCGCCCAAATATTCCTCTGGGGCAACCTACTATGACTGCTAACTTCTTCAGAACACCCTCTGAGGCTCACCCCCAGGTGTTCCCGTCTGGAGTTTCTCCCAACATCTTCACGGCTCCACCATCTTCCGCAACAACACAACCATCACTACCAAAGCATGCTTTTGACCCCTCGGTCTTCACATTCTAGAATCCCATCTTCCAGGCTGACCCTCCTCATTATCCTCAATACACCTACTCTCAGCCACCGTATGAGCTTACGTCGGGGTAGGACAAAACCCGAGCAGGATGAGATGGCAAAGAGAATGAGAAGCCTCGAGCAAAGCCAAAAAAATATGCAAGGCTTGAGCGGGCAGAAAGGCGTCTCCTATACAGACTTGTGTATGTTCTCGTATGTACATTTGCCATCAGGGTTCAAAACACCAAAATTTTAAAAGTATGACGGCCACGGTGACCCCATTGCTCATTTGAAAAAGTATTGCAATCAGTTACGGGGGGCGGTGGCAAAGAAGAATTGTTGATGGCATATTTCGGGGAAAGCTTAATTGGTATCACTTCAGAGTGGTATATGGATCAGGATGTCTCGCGTTGGCATATTTGGGATGATCTCGCCCGAGACTTTGTTCGACAATTTCAGTAAAACATAGACATTGCGCCAGACAGGAACTCCTTGGCGAATCTAAAGAAAAAGCCCTCAGAGAGTTTCTGCGAATATGCAATTAAGTGGCGTGAACAGGCGTTAAGAGTGAAGCCTCTAATGGATGAGGTAGAGATGGTCACTATTTTCCTGCAGGCCCAGGAAGCAGACTACTTTCAGAATATGATGTCCGCCATGGGTAAGCCTTTCGCAGAGGCAATAAAAATTAGAGAAATGGTAGAAAATGGGCTAAAAACTGGTAGAATCTTGAGCCAGTCGGCCATAAGAGCAACCTCCCAAGCTATCCAAGGCGGGTCTGGAGGAATGGCCAAGGGCAAAAAGAAAGAAGAAACAGTTATGGCAGCATTGGGAGGAAGAAGATATCGGGCTCCAAGACCCATATTCTCTGAAAGAACCCCTCAACACTACTACCCTCACACAGATATGGCTTATGCTCCTCCACCTTATGCGGTCATGAATGCTCAACCTTTAGGCCGACCGCAACCACAAGCTAACCGAAATCCACCTCCATTCCAAAGAAACGAGCCTCCTTACCAAAAACCAATATAATCCCCGACCACCACAAAATAACTTCCGCCCTCGGGAACCACCCAGGAGACCAAACTTTACCCAATTAGTGAATCTTACTCTAGTCTATTCCTGAAACTTGTCCGAATGAGTCTACTGTAGCCAGTCCCTCAGAACAGACAAAACCCGGCATTGTGTGCCTACAGAACTGGTGTCAGGTGTGCATACCATTCAGGGGTAGAAGGCTGTCATACAAATGACTGTTGGACTCTGAAACAAGCAGTGGAAAACTTAATAGAGCAAGGGAAAATTGTGTTGAGGGATAAGGATGTCCCAAATGTGACCAATAATCTGCTTCCCGCTCACATCAATGGGCCAGTAATCGGGATGATTTGTGAATCTAGGGAGTTTGATCCAGCCTTAAAAGCTATAATTGCTATTTCTGATGTGGAAAGAAAGCCAAAGGTAGCCTCGAAGCAAGAGGAAGGGGAAAAGAAGAGCAAAATCACCACGACAGAACCAGAAAAGAAAATTGATTTGAAAAAAGGAACACAAATGTACGTACCCAAGCAAGCATATGTGGTGCGGGGGACAATCAAACCACCTCGGCTGAGTGAGCCAGTGGTTATTGGATGCGTACCACAGAAGCCTATGACGAGCCCTGCTGCGGTACCATGGAATTATCATCAGACAGTGGTTACGTACAAGGTTAAAGAGATCTTGGGAGAGCTGCTAGAAAACCCCCCTGTTGAGAAATATTAAAATGTAGAGGAGGTAAACAATGCCACCAGAAGGCGTTTCCCGCCTAAGAAGCCTGTGAGTGCTGAGGAAACCGAAGTGTTCTTTCAAAAATGAAAATGGCCTATTATGATGTGGTACATTTATATGAGACTTTTCTCAAGCCTAAGTACAGTAAAGAGGAAGATGATAAGGTTTTTCACGGCTGAAGAATGTGAGGAAATATGTGGGGCAACGAGGAAAATGCTCTACGAAACCCATATAGTTTAGCCGGGAGAGGGAAATAGCACCGCTGAGGTGTTACACATGGGACCAAGCACCAAGCTTCAAAACTAGAAGGCTATCCCATTCCCGATCAGGCGGGAGTCCCTGTAGACCCGTCCTGCTACGTTTTCTGCATCGCGAGTTATCTCAGGGTGTAACTCGGATGTTTCTTTTATCTTCTTGTCTTTAAATTCCTAAATGTAAACCCTTTTATCTTTCCAAATTCCAAGAAATGAAATCAATATTTCATCGTCCATTCTTCTCTTTATTCTTTCTGATTTTTGTTATTTTTCTCTTTTCATTTGTTTCTTTTCAGTTATAATAATGCGGCTTTAAATAACATGACATGCTTGCGGACTTCATGCCCAGACTCAAACACGCTGTCTAATTGTGAAATAATAAATCAAGAACCGGAATATGATGAAGAAGAGGCTTTTGAAGAAATAAAACAAAGAATTGGAACAATTGAAGGAAAATTGGTTCGCGGGTTGGAAAGGTCCATACATTACAATAAAAGAGTGTGATGTACTCAGGGCACATCCGGGCAATTGTACCAACAAAGAATGGCCCGTGCTTAGAATAAGAAGGTACGTCCCAGGAATTTTGAAGGGGGGCAACTCGTGTTAGGCGCATTCTCCCTCATCACCAGGAAGCAAAAGGGAAGTTCGCTCCTAATTGGAAAGATCCATACATAATCCGGAAGATATTGCTAAGAGGAGCATTATATCTGGGAGACATTGAAGGAAATGATCCTGAAACAGCAGTCAATGTAGATGCAGTCAAAAGGTACTATGTTTAAGTCTCCTGGTTTGATGGCTTTGCGTAATTGAGATGATGAAGGCTTTCCTTCCCCTTACCCCAAGCACTATCAATCCATCGTTAAACCCTTTGAGCTGATTCTGTTTCTTTGGCTACCCTCTTTGGAACCCGAAAGTACAAAAAGCAAAAGAAAAGAAAAGAAAAGAAAAGAAAAAAGAAAAAAAAAAGAAAAGAAAAGATAAAGAAAAAAAAGAAAAAGAAAAAGAAAAGACAAAAACAAAAACAAAAACAAAAATTATTGTCTGAACTACGTTTGACTTGATTCCTAAAGGATACGTAGGCAGCCTCTCCTTGAGGTTCAGTCACACCAAACCAAAAATCCCAATTCCCCCCAAAAATTAAAACTGGGGCAGATGATATGTTGGTTCGGCTATGAATCCGCCGAAATGGTTCCAAAGTTGTAGTTCTGCCCAAAATCCTTTATACCCAAAGACCTTGTCCAAGTCCTTCCGATCAATTGGCAAAAGAAGGGAAGTGAAAAACATCATTGATGGAATCTGATACAATTCAAAGTGAGAGAAATAAAAATGAGAGTATTATCGGTGAAAACCTTCGAGCACCATAAGACGATGGCAAGAAGAGAAAACTGAAAATGAGAGAGTCCGCTTAGTGAAAACTCACAATGAGCACTACCGGGCGACGGTGAGAAGAGAAATGAGAGAGGTCGATTGGCGAAAACCCGCAAAGGGCGTTGTCGGCCGAAAAGAAGACACCCCATCACTAAAAAAGTCCTGGCCAGGTTCCCTGGTTTTGAAATGCGGATCAATGGGTTTATGATAAGTTGGAAAGTTTGTGTGGGTCGGGCGTCCAGTCCAAGAAGCATGTAAAGTTCATTTGATGCCAGCATGCACCCCATATAAGTCCTTTTTCCCCTGAAAGGGATGCTTATCTTTAAACTCATATGCTTGCCTCTTGCATACTTTTTCTTTGAATCCCTTTCGGTTTCACTTTGATTCCGTAACTATTACAAAGAAAAGGTGGTAGGACCGGCTTCACAGGGCTCCGCCTGCTCAGAGTCGAAGAAAATGCCCAGCCTCAGCGAGTGCATCAAGCCAATCTCGACTTGCCATAATGGTTGATGCTTTTGAAGAAAAGACATTGGAAAAGAAAGAAAATCAAAGGCAAGGGCAGAATAAAGTGAAAGGCCAGAGCCCACACGGTCGAGTCATAATGAAATCCTGAGAGTTGAACCAGGTCGGTTCGAAAAGAGAGCCACCCTCAAGGCCAGCAAGCAGCAAAGTTCTCAACGAAAAAGGGGTCGGGATCAAGCAATTGGGATGATCAAGGCCACAAAACCAACCAACGTTTCAAACTAACAAATTGTTCTTTGTTGAAAACAGGTCTTATTCAGAGCAACCGTGCAAGAAGTAGGTGCAGCCCAAAAGAAATGAAATGCGCAAGCACTGAAATGACTTTGCAGCAGGAAAACGACCAAAAAGGAAGCTTCTCCAAGATTCTTTCATGCGTTTTGCTAAATAAAAAAAAGGAAAAATATAAAAAGAAGAAGAAAAGAAAATGAAAATGAAAATCCCAAAAGAAAAATAAATCATGGTAGCGAGGATATCCCGGCAAAAAACCAGGGAGCCTTTTTCTTTCCAAATCGCGGCCAAAAAATCGATGAGCTTTTTCTTTCCAAATCCCGGCTAAAAAACCGAGGATCTCCCGGCCACAAAACCGAGGAGCTTTTTCTTTCCAAATTCCGGCCAAAAAATCGAGGATCTCCCGGCCAAAAAATCGAGGAGCTTTTTCTTTCCAAATTCCGGCCAAAAAAATGAGGATCTCCCGACCAAAAAAATCGAGAAGCTTTTTCTTTCCAAATCCCGGCCAAAAAACTGAGGATCTCCCGACCAAAAAACCGAGGATCTCCCGACCAAAAAAATCGAGGAGCTTTTTCTTTCCAAATCCTGTCCAAAAAATCGAGGATCTCCCGGCGAAAAAATTGAGGAGCTTTTTCTTTCCAAGTCACGGCCAAAAAATCGAGGATCTCCCAGCCAAAAAACCGAGGAGCTTTTTCTTTCCAAATCTCGACCAGAAAATCGAGGATCTCCCGCTTTTTCTTTCCAAATCCCGGCCAAAAAATAGAGGATCTCCCGGCCAAAAAATCGAGGAGCTTTTTCTTTCCAAATCCCGGCCAAAAAACCGAGGATCTCCCGGCCAAAGAGCCGAGGAGCTTTTTCTTTCCAAATATCGGCCAAAAAATCGAGGATCTCCCGACCAAAAAAATTGGGAAGCTTTTTCTTTCCAAATCCCGGCCAAAAAACCGAGGAGATTTTTCTTCCAAATCCCGGCCAAAAAACTGAGGATCTCCCGACCAAAAAAATCGAGGAGCTTTTTCTTTCCAAATCCTGGCCAAAAAACTGAGGATCTCCCGGCCAAAAAACCGAGGAGCTTTTTCTTTCCAAATCCCGGCCAAAAAACCGAGGATCTCCCGGCAAAAAAACCGAGGAGCTTTTCTTTCCAAATCCCAGCCAAAAATTTGAGGATCTCCCGGCCAAAAAACCGAGGAGCTTTTTCTTTCCAAATCCCGGCCAAAAAACCGAGGATCTCCCGGCAAAAAAACCGAGGAGCTTTTCTTTCCAAATCCCAGCCAAAAATTTGAGGATCTCCCGGCCAAAAAACCGAGGAGATTTTTCTTTCCAAATCCTGGCGAAAAAATCGAGGATCTCCCGGCCAAAAAACCGAGGAGCTTTTTCTTTCCAAATCCCGGCAAAAAAAATGAGGATCTCCCGGCCAAATAACTGGGGATCTCCCGACCAAAAAAATCGAGGAGCTTTTTTTTTCCAAATCCCGGCCAAAAAATTGAGGATCTCCCGGCCAAAAAACCGAGGAGATTTTTCTTTCCAAATCCTGGCGAAAAAATCGAGGATCTCCCGGCCAAAAAACCGAGGAGCTTTTTCTTTCCAAATCCCGGCAAAAAAAATGAGGATCTCCCGGCCAAATAACTGGGGATCTCCCGACCAAAAAAATCGAGGAGCTTTTTTTTTCCAAATCCCGGCCAAAAAATTGAGGATCTCCCGGCCAAAAAACCGAGGAGATTTTTCTTTCCAAATCCTGGCGAAAAAATCGAGGATCTCCCGGCCAAAAAACCGAGGAGCTTTTTCTTTCCAAATCCCGGCAAAAAAAATGAGGATCTCCCGGCCAAATAACTGGGGATCTCCCGACCAAAAAAATCGAGGAGCTTTTTTTTTCCAAATCCCGGCCAAAAAATTGAGGATCTCCCGGCCAAAAAACCGAGGAGATTTTTCTTTCCAAATCCTGGCGAAAAAATCGAGGATCTCCCGGCCAAAAAACCGAGGAGCTTTTTCTTTCCAAATCCCGGCAAAAAAAATGAGGATCTCCCGGCCAAATAACTGGGGATCTCCCGACCAAAAAAATCGAGGAGCTTTTTTTTTCCAAATCCCGGCCAAAAAATTGAGGATCTCCCGGCCAAAAAACCGAGGAGCTTTTTCTTTCCAAATCCCGGCAAAAAAAATGAGGATCTCCCGGCCAAATAACTGAGGATCTCCCGACCAAAAAAATCGAGGAGCTTTTTTTTTCCAAATCCCGGCCAAAAAATTGAGGATCTCCCGGCCAAAAAACCGAGGAGCTTTTTCTTTCCAAATCCTGGCGAAAAAATCGAGGATCTCCCGGCCAAAAAACCGAGGAGCTTTTTATTTCTAAATCCCGGCCAAAAATCCGAGGATCTCCCAGCCAAAAAACTGAGGATCTTTTTCTTTCCAAATCCCGGCCAAAAAATCGAGGATCTCCTGGCCAAAAAATCAAGGAGCTTTTTCTTTACAAATCCCGGCCAAAAAATCGAGGATCTCCCGGCCAAAAAACCGAGGATCTCCCGTCCAAAAAATCGAGGATCTCCCAGCCAAAAAATCGAGGATCTCCCGGCCAAAAAACCGAGGAGCTTTTTCTTTCCAAATCCCGGCCAAAAAATCGAGGAGCCTTTTCTTTCCAAATCCCGACCAAAAATCGAGATCCCCCGGCCAAAAATCGAGGAGCTTTCTCTTTCCATCTCACGGCCAAAAAACCGAGGATGTCACTACACAATCCTGATTTGATTGTTTAGATATGTGTCACAACTAACTCACAAAATTTTTCTAGTGAAAACTGGGGCAGAAAATTTCGTTCGTTTGTTTGTTTTTATTTCTTAAGCAGGTCGAGATCCAGTATCAAGAAAAGAAGAAAGGAACGAAAAGAAATGAACTCAAAAGTGAATCAAGTAAGGGTGCGGATTGCTCAAAATTTGATTGAAGTCACGAGCTCCGCTGATCCTGTTTTTTGACCCAATGCTCCATAAAGAAGTAAACACCTACAACTTGCGAGCATCAAAATTCAGATCAAAGTCCACAGCAAAATCATCTAAGACTCAAGATCAAGCTTCAAGAGAATTATAGATAGGAATCTTGTAACTCATATTTGATAGACATAGCTAGCTTAGATTTGATTTTCCTTTTTTGGTGTAATAAGGAGATCAATAAGCAGTAGCAGTAGCAATAGCAGTGGCTCCTGGTAGTCCCAACTACCAAACTTCCCATAACTACACTGACTTGATTCCTTGATAGTCAATGATATGTAGGCAACCTTTAAAGCAGGGTTCGGTCAGACGATTTTTCAAAATGCTTCTCATGCAGTGCTAAGCAGGCAAAAATCCTTCATGGTGCTCATTTATCTTAGCCCGAAAACCCTTCATGTCTTCGAGCAAAGAGGGACAGCTGTGAGCACGTGATTTTGCCACGTTTAAATTACTCCTATAAATTCATTAGAATTAGAATTTTAATTTTATTATTTGAATTTTTTAGGCATTAATTGCATGATTTTGTGTCCTATTTGCATTTTTGTGTGTATTTTAGTTGCCAATATTTCACAAAAAGTAACAAAATAGTATATTTGCATTTAGAATTCGATTTTATATTTCTATTCGATCAATATTACTAAAACAAGAGAAAAATAATAAAAATAGTCTTTTACAATTTTAAATTTTACATTTTATATTTTTTTAATTTCCTCTTAAATTAGGAATTAGTTAATTAGTATCATCTTAGATTTAATTTAGGTCTTTTATTTTACATAATAAAATCAAAAAATTCAAAAAAAATAATAATAAGTAAAATACAAAAATAAATACAAAGGGAAAGGAAAACAATAAAAAAAAAGAATTAAAAAGGGCATGGTCTTGATAAAAGACCAATTCTTGGGCCAAATCCATCTCTAGCCCAAATACCCCCTGAAGCCGGACCAAACCCCAAGCCCAAATGCCTTTACCCGGTCCGGATCCGCCCCCTCCCCCTCCCGAAACGATGCCGTTTTGGGCATCCATCAATCCAAGCCGTCCATTCCTCATGATCAGATGGCACAAATTTGTTCACAATAATACATAAAATTGTCTGAAAGTCCGCATAAACCTTAAAACACAGATCATCTTCCTTGTACAGCCCCCTCCCTGTAACGCCGGCGTAACTCCACCGGCATCCCGCCGTGTCTCCGCCATCCGCCGCCAGTCGGAAATCGCCTCCGCCGGCGGCGATGCTCCAAATTTCTCAAAAATTACACCATTGAATCCCCGTCCCCTCCTCTTTCCAAATCCCCAAATGCCATCCCTCAATTTTTAGCCAATCTTCTCGAATATTAAATCTAAAATCCAGCCAAAACCATAGTTCATCCAAACGGCCCCAAATTTTCACTGAATAACCTCCTCGTCTCCCTCTTCACAAATCCATGGCCTGTTTTCCTCAAATCACCACCGATTCCCTAGAATTTCAAATCAAAAAATGGCCAGAAACCCTAATTCCATAATTTTGGGATTTCTTTTGATTTTGGGCTATAGTAGCCCTTAATCATGGGTTTTCTTATGAAAATACATGATTAAAGGCGGTTATGATCCAAAATGTCAAAGAAATCCATCAAACTCAAGGCTGCCCAAAGAAGCCGAAATCAGTGAGTTTTTCAACTGTTTTCTTTCTTTTTTTATGTTCTTGTTTGCTTTACTCTCAATTTCACTTGAATTCCAGTATTTGGTTCATGATTAGCTTAATTTTGATTTTTTGTTTTTGAATGATTAAATGTTAGTTTAACTTTGATGGATTCGAGTTGCAGTATAGTTAGATTTTCTGTTAGTTCTATTTTGATTCAATTAACTGTTTGGCAATTCTGATAAACAGTGTGTTATTTGGTTTAAACACATGTATATTATCTTTGCAATCTGATTTTGTTTCCTTTTATTTTTAGTTTAATTGTGTTTCAAATTTGTTTTGGGTGTTGTTTGATTTTTCGTGTGTTTGAATTAATATTTCTGCTAGTTTACTTAGCTTAGTTTTAATTTTTTTTCAATTTAGTGTTCATTTTCAAATTAATTAGGCTTAGGGTTTGGATATAGCTGAATAAATCACTCCTAGATTAACCATAGCTGAATTTTAGCTAAGGCAAATGGGGTTGGGTTTCGTTTGTAATTTTAGGGGCAATCAAAGGTAGTTTAGGCATCGAAACTGGGCTGGTTTGTTAAGAACCAGTAATTTCAGCACCCAAATAAGGGTAGTATAGGTATCCCATAGGTAAAAGAGCACCCTAGGGCCTTCTAAAGGGGGCCTTAGTGTAAGTTTCTGCATTCTTAATGCAGTAACTTGGGCAACAAGCCATAAAATTAGGGTTTAATAACCAATTTCTAAAGATAAAAAGGGGGAAAATGGGTGAACACTTCCAGAACATTCTGACCCTTTATTTGCCTATAAAAGGTAACCCTAGTGCCTTGATTAAGGAGTTTTTAGAAGTCTGAAATTCCCAAATCCCTTCCAGCTTCAACTTTCCCTAAAATTCCCTTCCTCAAGTCTGAAAAATTCAAATTCGAACCTCAACACTCAAGAGTCTCAAATTTGAAATCATATAGCTATAGAAACCTTCACTTTAGATCTTAATTTCTGCCCAAAAAACCCAAAAATAACAAAAACCTTTCAAAAAATCCCAAAAAAAACTATTACATTGAAAACCTTAGGACATTTTAGATTTTTAATTGTTGATTTAACTTTCTAGCTCAATATCTGGTTGCTGATTTCTTCTAAGTGTTCCTGGGTTAAATTCAAGTTGATTTAAGGTGTATTCAAGCTTTTTCAAGTGATTTAAGAGTTAAAATCAGTCTTGGGCCATTGATATTGCTGTTGGGTGTATTATTGAGCTTTGTACTGTTGTGTGTTGCTGTTTGAACCTATTTACAGACTCAAATCTGTTGCTAATTCCTTTCTTTTACTTTGCTCAATTCCAGGTACATTTGTAATCCCTATTGGCATGAAGTTTTGTTCAATATAGATGAATACTTGTGAAATCCAAATGTTGAAGCAGTTCTACCACACAAATCTGTTTTACTTCCATTGCTGGTTTAATATGAAGCTGTTTTCATTTGAACACATATGTATTAGTGTCAAGTTAGTATTATGTTTTGACTTGCTTTGTAATTAAAAGGACTGTCGAATGCTGATTCGGACTGCCGTAGGATTTTAGTTTGGGTTAGATTGTAAATTAGTCATTAGCTTAGTATGTTACATGGGATGACTAGTTTAGCTTATATGTAACACGATAGCATTCCAGATTTTCATATGTGATTAATAATCTGTTAAATGAGGTTTGGAAAGCACAAGTGTAAAAATAAATTTGACTGAGATAGCATGCTCTTAGTATAAATATAGTGTGTATACCCGTATTAGACAGTCACTATTGTGATATAATTTGGCTAGTCATCATTACTCATATAATGTTTCATGTTAACGGATGATTTAGGTAATGAAACAATTGGCTATAGTGTAAAAATGATGTGTTAAACCATTGCAACTTTAAGTAATTACATTTGCATATTTCTCTATGGTAGCTTCAGCTCTAATTGGGCATGTTACAGGCCAATGTTCACAAATTTATTGAATTAACATATGCTGGGAGAGTGAGCTGGGAAGAAACAATTCATGAAGCCTAAAATTAGCTCAGTTTTTTCATATAAGCTGTATTTAATGCCCAAAAAATCGTTATAAGTCAAAAACCCCTTAAAGATTATATAGGAGTACAGGAATTAATTCGCAAATATAAATTTGGACTTCGAATTAGGTGGCGGGTTCAAATTAAGAGGGTTCCCCCTTTTGTTTGAATTCGGACTTGAATTCAAGGCCCGAATTTATAAATACAAGTTAATTAGCCCTTTTGGAGACAAAAATAAATAGAAAAATCGTAGTTGCTTTAGGTTGGCCTTTAAATAAAAATGAGATGAGCCTCGCTAAATAAAACCCATAAATTGCGGGGCCTTCATTAAGTGCTTAATCAAAAATACTTAGAATTCGAGGCGTGCCGTTTAGCGAATTTCACGGCCCTCCCGAAAGATAACAACCCGTTAGTCGCTTTAGGCGCACTTTTAATAGTTTTACCTTCTTAAATACGGGTATGCATTTCATGCAACCCAAATCCAAATCCCAAAATGTCGAATAAGAATGTGCCAAGGATCCGGGTGCATTTCATGTGACGTGATCCAAAAATATATTTTTTTTAACGACGTTCACTTTCGTAAAAAAAATAGTTAAAAGCGGTAAATAATTATAAAATTGCAATATAGGTTGGAACATGTATAAAAATTAGATTTTAGCTATTTATGATAATTTAAGCGACCGTGCTAGAACCACGGGATCCGGGGGTGCCTAACACCTTCCCTCGGATCAACAGAATTTCTGGTTCGCAGACTCCCATTGGGAAGTCGATAATTTTTCTCGATTTAGGATTTAAATTAAACAGGTGACTTGGGACACCAAAAGCCAATCCTATCCCAAGTGGCGACTCTTAAAAATAAGTAAAGAATCCCATTTCGAATAATGTCACTTTAAATGAAAAAACTCCCTAATACATTATCCTTCGGGGTAGGTGTGTAAAAAAGGAGGTGTGACAACACCAAGGAATTCGTTCGAAGGCGTGACAAATGCCAAAGGTTTGTGCCAATGATTCACCAACCCGGTGAACAACTACATTCAGTCTTATCACCATATCCGTTCATGAAATACGGGATAGACATCATCGGCCCCCTACCAATGGCACCAGGTAAAGCTAGATTTATTCTAGTTATGACTGACTATTTCTCGAAATGGGTGTAAGCACAGGCCTTGGAGAAGCTAAGAGAAAAAGAAGTCATTAACTTCATCTAGGACCATATCATATGCCGAATCAGGATCCCCTTCGAGATTACATGTGATAATGGGAAGCAGTTCATAGGCAGCAAGGTGATGAAATTCCACAAAGATCATAAAATCAAGAGTATCCTATCAACGCCCTATCACCTATGTGAAAATGGACAGGCCGAGTCTACAAACAAAACCATCATCCATAACTTGAAAAAGAGGTTAGAAAATGCAAAGGGAAAATGGAGAGAGGTATTGCCCGATATACTATGGGCATATTAAGCACAGTGGAGACATCGTTCTCTTTGGTATATGGGTCTGAGGCTTTGATACCGGTTGAGGTTGGAGAGCCAAGCGTCAGATTTCGACATACAATCGAGTATTTGAACGGCGAGGCCATGTCTACAGCCCTCGAGATACTAGATTAAAAGCAATAGGCTGCACTAGTCAGAATGACCACCCAAAAATAGAGGATCGAGAGATATTATAACAGGAGAACAAACCTCCGATACTTCAGAATCGGGGATTATCCCTAAGGAAATTCACCATCAACACTCGAAACCCAAATGAAGAGAAGCTATTCCCGAGCTAGGAAAGACCGTATTGCGTCTTTGGAGTAGTAAGCAAAGGGTCCTACGAACTTGGCACCATGAAAGATGAGCAACTTCCAACAAATTGGAACATAGCGATGCTCAAACGCTAATATTTCTAAGGTATAACCTTCTCCCTTTTCGCTTTACGTCTCATACTAATTTCTTACACGTGTTTGATGGGAGACGCCAAAGCACACTTCAACTCAAAGACCTTGGGTTTTAAAGCATACTTTGCACTCTTTTTCCCTTTGATCAGGTTTTATCCCAATTGGGTTTTACCGCCGAGGTTTTTAACGAGGCAACATCTCTATGCCTAAGGAGAACTCAACAAGTATTCAAGGCTCCTTATAGGGCCAAGTGGTCAAATGAACCAATCCATTTATAAAAATCGAGTCTTCGAAGGCAAGAACATATGCACAAATATCAAGTAATCTAAGAAGCCTCTCTGCTTGTTAAAACGTTGTGTGCCTTAATGAAGTTTACTTCTATCATTCAAAACGACTCAAGGGGACTGTCATTGACCGTCAACTAATCAAAGCCATCAAAAACTCGAATTCATAAGACCTCAATAAGGAAACTTCGAGCTCGTAAAACCTCAGTGAGGCAGCATCAAATATGTAAGACTTCAACGAGGCATGCCCAAACTTATAAGATCTCAATGAGGCAATACCAAGCTTATAAGACCTCAACAAGGCGTTGTGAAATTTATCAGATCTTAAAAAGGCAAAACCCCGATATTAAGGCCAAGTCTATATGTTTGAACTTGTAAGACCCCTAAAAAGGCATACCCTCGATATAGACACCAAGATCACTGCACCCGAGGACTAAAGGCCACGACCAAACGTAAAGACTACGATCGAATCAAGAAGCTACATACGAATTTATGTGGCTCGGAGACGTCCGACTACCACCATAAAACTCAAGGCCTTCAAATACTTCGAAAATAATTGGTTAATCAGGCTACCCTCAGTATAAGCAAATGAGCTTCGATAATATCAGCTCCAAACTATAAAAAGGCTTCAAAAAGGATTAGCCTTCAATGAAAAGGTTTCGAAAACTCAGCCTTCGAACGAAGCTCCCGAGGTACTCAACTATCGTCACATATCGACTCATAATTGAGGTTTTCGTTTGAGCCGTTGAAGAGTCCGACAAACATAAAACATGCCAAGGCATAATCAAAACTTCAAAAGTCTTTAGCCAAAATGAGGGAAAACTATATCCATATTAGAGGTAGCATCGACCCAATCTAAAAAGAGCCTAAGGGCCAATGCGTAAGACCCTAAGGGCTAGCCTAAAGAGCCTAAGGGCTAATCTAAAAAGCCTAAGGGCCAATATGTTAAAAACTTGGGGGTCGATAGCCTCGAGTCAAAATTTGACTCGAGGATCGAACACCGAATGGTCAATTATTATTAAGCATTCATCGAGCATTAAAACATGTGGGGTTTATATTATAAGTCTGACACAGCGGACTGTTTATCGACAAACATCAAGTTTATTCCAAAAAAGCAAAGGGAAGACGAGAAATGATAAAAATCAAAGATCCTTATATATATATATATATAAAATAAAGGTTCACAAATACATATTTGCAAGGCTCACGCCTGGAGCCCTTACACAAAAAAGGAACAAATATAAACCTAATCTACCAACGATGTCACTTGACCGGACGGAGCTCCCTCAGAATTTATGCCTTCAGCGACTTGGCCCTCGACCCCCGAAACATCAATGACCTTCTCCCCCTCGGGGACTTCACCTTCATCTTCATCATACTTCGAGTCGCTGGCCGAACCACTAGCTGACCCATCATCAGAAGAAAGCAGAGCTGCCGATTTTTCTTCTAGGGCCTTTACCCTCTCGATCTCAGTAGACAAATCGATAACCCCTACATGTACATCCTCGAGAGCCTGTCTCCAAGATCTCAATTGGGAATGATCTAGGGATCGGGTCAGTTCAAGCTCGGCCTCTTTAGCTACCTTTTTGGCTCGAGCATTTACAGTAACATCATCTTATCGGTATGAGTATATGAGCGCATCGGCTTTGGACTTAGCTGCAGATGCGCAGCGACCAATTCAGCATGGGGATCCTTATACTTACTGCTATTTGCCCTTGAATCCTGAAGATAATGCCCAACCGAGGTCAACTTCCCCTGGAGGGTATCTCTCTTGGAGGCTATCTCATCCACACATTGCTTGAGTCCGAGAATCTCTATATCCCTGGCTCTAAGCCCCTCCCTCATCAGGATATCTTTCTTCTCAAGCTACAAAAATCAACCCAAAGGTGTTAAGTGCTAAAGTTGGAAAAACACAAAAATAAAAACATACAAAGACTGTATTACCTTATAAACAAGTGCGGTCTGCTCTCAAGACACCATCTCCAAACGAGCCCGAAGATTATGAAGTTTTTCCTCCTTTTTGTTAAAAAGAGCTCTAAGCTCGTCAGCCTCTAATGAGAGCTTCCTACACTCTTCCTCATAGTGGGTCAACTCAGCTTGGGACTTTGCAAAGGCCTGATTATAAAGCACTATTAAAAGAAAAAAATCATGAAGAAGAGGTGGGACAACATCGGCAACTTATGGTTTAGAAGCCTTCGTCTCAACAGCCATCGACTCAGCAAGATCCGAAGCTGTCACGCTTCCTCTTCCCGCGGTTGCAAATAGGGAGTCCTCTTTTTCTTTGACCCCAGCTTGGGGGATCTCTGCTACTTCTGAAGTTAAGGCCGCTGAATCGACCTTGGGCTTTTGAGTTTTAGCCTTCTTTGGTTTTGGGGACTTAGTCAGTGATTTTCTCTTTCTCTTCTTCTCCTTGGTAGGTTTTGGGGTATCTACCTCCTCGAAGGGGGTTTCCCTCATCAAAGAGGCCTCTCCCAGGCCTGCACAAACACAAAATATAGGTACCAAAAATAATAATACAGTCAAGGGGTATCTCCTTTAAAGATCTCGAGTACGGCAGAAGAAAAACCTCACCATGATTTTTAGCTTCCCATTTAGCTTTGGACAGATCGCGACACAGGCACTTAGCATACGAGCAAGTTGAATCGAGCTGGCGAACGCAGCCTGAGAGATCCTTGACCGCGCCAGGGTACCACACAACAACTGCATCATAGAAGAGAGTTAGTTCAAGGGGGAAATGGTCCAAAATAAAGAGAAAATATTTTGGTTGACATATTCACTTACCATTCATATTCCATTCCTCAAGGAATGACATCCTTTCAATAGGAATTAGATCTGAGGTCCTAACTCGAACAAAGTGACTCATCCACCTTTTTCCTTGTCTTTGTCGGTGCGAGCAAGAAGAACCTTCGGGGCCCAACGTTAGAGATTAATTAGACCACCTCGATAAAGTCGGGGGTTGTACATTCTAATCAGATGGTCAAGGGTAAAACGCATCCCCTCGACCATGTTTGCAAAGTGCCTAGTAATATAAACAATGCACCAGAATGATTGATGGATTCAGCCGATTTTCACCCGATATTGTCTTCAAAAATCGAGAATCACGGGGCCTATCGACGGCGAGGAAGGCTCTTTCGGACCTAGGGTAAAAGGATATGTGTATACACTAAGGAAATCGGATTTATGCTATGTCTTCCTCCTAAGAAGGAATATCCACTTGCATAGCCTCCCCCAGCAGCAAGTAGCTTTCACCTTCCCAGTGTAGGTTATCAGGCTAATATATCGGGACATGGGTTTGCAATGCCTTGGTTTCGAAGAAGGCTTGTTAACCTTGAAATCAGAGGATGTTTCACAGGATTTGGGGATGAATTCCACAAGACGAGGAGGTACTATGGCCTTGACCTTAGATGAGCGTGAAGATGAAGAAGTTTTATCACCTTGGGGAATGGTTCTAGAGGCCTTCGCCATTTTTGCTGAAAGATTTCAGAGGAAAAGAGAAAAACTGGATGAGAGACGAACACATGAAAGATGTAAGAATAGTTGTTGAAAGTTTGGAGATATTATGAAGACCAAGGAGTGATGTATTGGAGTATTTATAGGGGCAAGTAGCATGCATTGGGGAAAGCAAAAGGACGACCAACCGTCCTAATTAATTTGAGGCTTTTCAAGAGCTGTGCGAACGTGACTTTTTAAACATCCCTTTTTTTTGCATTGATCGCTCACATGACATAACTGACGTAATGACGGAGACATTGAAGAGTTGAAGAATTCAAATGTTCCTTCTTATTTCATTCCAAGAAATGCGGGGACTATCTGTATACGGTCAAAATCAGGAAAGACCGATTTTAAGGCTTCTATAGTGTTTCAAGCCCAACCTCAATGGGCTAGAAGCACAGTCTAAGGCTTGTCCCCAAAGTACTCACCTCGAGAGGGTATATCAACGACTCATCACAGCGTACCTCGAGGCAGCATGAAAATCGACAACTGTCATGGAAAGGTGGAATATTCTCGAGGGCACGTGATTAGAACTGATAGAGTCTGCGAGAAATAGTAAAACTTCGTACTAGACCATTATATAGCTATACCAATAGCATTTTCTCGTCACTATTATACATGTACTACATTGGGATTCCTTCCCCTCTTATATAAAGGGTACCTTTGTCATTTTATAAGAGGGATGAATATTGAATACAATAGAATATTCTCTAATTTTCTTGCCTAAACGTGATCAACAATTACTCTATAGATTTATTGCTTGTTCCTTTATTGTTATTCATTTATTACCCATTATTAGCTGCAAAAGGCTATCTTCGAGGCCTTCGATATCATTGTTTCTTCATCAATTGTTCATTTCTAACTTGCCTAACTAGACCTCGAGGCCCACTGTTCCAGCCAGCTCGAGGCCTAGTCTTGAGACAATTTTGGTTTGCATATCTTATTCTCTTTACTTTCACTTAGCATCTATTTCCAAATAACTAGTATTGAAATAAATCACATATTTTTAGAATCACAAAATCAAATATAATTGTTAATACCATTTTCAAGGTAAACAAAATAGCAAAATGCCTTGGTACCCCCTAAACTTGCTGTGAATTATTAGTTTCCTCCTAAACTATATCTAGTTCAAATTCCCCCACCCCACCCCCCCTCTCCACTAGGATAAGTGAATTTAAAAATCCCCCAGGTCTCACACACCTAGTTAAGTGTATGCACGCGCGATACATCTTGACAATTTTTACTCGACGTAAGCAAATAAAATGATATTAAGATTTTGTACTAGTAACTAAAGAAAAATATGGAATAAAATAAAGAAAAGGTAAAAAGTAGCAACAGGTTAAAACATTTTGCCTTGATACGTTAAACATTTTCTCTAAAATCTTCTCTCTCTATCAAAAAATTTCTCAAAAGCCTCTCCCAATGCCTCTCCAATAGCGTAGATAAGACTTTAATTGTGGTGTATTTCTGATCATTTGTAGTTTCTTTTTCAGTAATCAAGCTTTTTCAATGGTCTTCTCCAACTATTAAAAACAGACAAAACCAAAAGGTTGGGAATTTCATGCTTTACTTTACGATTAGGGTTTTGTAATATATTACAGAGATGAATATTGATTTGTTTTCTATCTTCTATTTTGTTAAGTTAAGGCTTCCAAAATAGAAATTTATGTGTAAAATTAGTGATTTTTGCATGTATAGGGTGTAGGGTTTTCTGTAATAACTTAAAAAATTTGGGAATTTTTATTTTTTATATTTTGGAATTGTTTGCATCTATGTTATTCGAGTTATTTTATATATTTTTAAGGTATTGCAAGATTCTTTTTCTATTTTAGTTTAGCTCACTGTTGGTGGATTATTTTATGTAAAAGTGAATCTTTTTCTGTATCGTATTGTATCTAGCATTTCTTTAATATGTTACAACGTGGTACTATTAATTATTGATGAATTATATATATGGTTGTAGGTTTTCCCATGGCTTCGTTCTTTAATTTTGGATGGAAAATTAGTGTAATATTGGTAAGTGAAGTTGGGCCAGTTTTTGTTGGAGGTATTCCTTCAATATCAATTTTGATCACTTATCTATCCCTGAATTAGTAGATATTGCAAAAGATTTTGGGTTACTAAATTGGAAACCACTTATATTGTACATTCTAAGGGTGGCAAATTGGTAAAATTAGAAAAAGGCAAGGATTTGTTAGACCTTGGAGTATTGTTGAATGATGAGGACACAATAGATATATTTATCTGCAATGAATCTAATTTTGAGGACGTGGGGTATGTTGGCCAACATCTAAGCCTTTATTTATTCCACACCCACCAATAATTACACCAGCTCCAAGTATAGATCTAGATCTAGAGTCTTCTTTTTCTCTAAATACTTTTGAAAGGGATGGAAAAAATATAAGAGAGAAAGTAGATGCGGCCAGTGCTGATGTCCAGAGAGAAGGTTTTGAAAGTGGAGATCTAAACAATTCCATTACTTCCACTGAAGAAGATGCAGACACTGATTAAGAATTTAAACTTTCTGATGATTATGGAAGTGATTTTCATGAAGAACCTAAGGTTGTGAAACAAGATCTGAAGGCTTACAAAGTGAAAAAAAAAGGGAAAAAGTAGGAAAGAAAGACCTGATGGGTTTCTAGGTAAGGCTGGACTAGATGAAGGTTATGATGATATTGATAAAGAAAGAAAAAATCTGAAGGATAAATTGGGAAGTGATAATGATGAGCCATTTTATCACTCATCAGAGGGTGACAACTTTGCTAGTGAATCTGAAGGTGAAGCTGTCAGTGATGATGAAGTAGTAGAAGAAAACTTGAGGGTAAGGAGAAAGAGTAACAGGGCACTATATGATCCTTCTTGTGAGAAAGTTTTTTGGGAGATTGGTCAAGTATTTGAAATTGTGAAAGAGTTCAGAAAGGCTTTGACTATGTATTTTGTAAAGAAAGGGGTTCAATTAGACAAATATAATAATGAGCCAAGTAGAGTTAGTGTGAAATGCAAAGATGGTTGTCCTTGGATAATATATGCTAACAAGGAAGGTATGAGTTCAAATTTTACAGTCAAGATATATAATCCTAGACATAAATTCCATGAGACCAACATCAACTTTCTTTGCAATTCAAAATATCTAGCTAATCATTATGAGGAGAGGATTATTTCACAACCTACCATTAAAGGATGGGAAATACAAGATCTTGCCTGGGAAGACTTTGGTGTGTATGTGGATAAGACTATTTATTTAAAAACAAGAAAAATTCGTTTAAAAGAAATCATGGGAGATCATATTGCTGAGTTTGGAAGACTTTTTGACTATAGAGATGTGCTTCTACAAACAAATCCTGGTAGCACATGTATAGTTAAGTTAGCTAATTTAAAAGATGGTAAGAAAGAGTTTATATGCTTCTATATATGCTTTGCTTCTATAAAGAGGGAATTTATGGAGGGATGCAGAAAGTGTATAGGACTGGATGGTTATTTTTTGAAGGGGATATGCAAAGGACAATTATTAGTTGCAGTTGCCCAAGATGGAGACAACCAAATGTTTCCCATAGCATGGGCTATTATTGGGATGAAAAAAAGGAAACATGGACAGGGTTTATGAGGATATTGCAAGAGGATTTACAACTTGGAGATGGAAATGAGATCACTATAATCAGTGACATGCAAAAAGTATGATACTATATTGTTATTTATTGCCTTTTACTGTTTGTATTGTTATTTATTATTTATTTTTATTTTCAGGGTTTGGTTAGTGTTGCTGAAGAAGTATTTCCAGCTTGCGAGCATAGAATATGTGCAAGATATATTCTAGAAAACTGGTCAAAAAATGGAGGGGAATTGAGAGAAGGAAGAGGTTAGATGAGGCAGAATTGAAAAAAAGGTTAGATGAATTAAATACATTGGGTCACAATATTTTTGAAGATCTTATTTCATACAACAAAGAAAGATGATGCAAAGTCTACTTCAAAGAATTCTCCAAGAGTAACAATGTGGACAATAATATGTCAGAAAACTTTAATGCGTGGATATTGGGAGCTAGACACAAGACAATGGTGTCAATGGTAGAATAAATTAAAGTTAAGGTCATGATAAGGATAGATAAGATAAGGGCATTTGCCGAAAATTAGGTGGATGAGATATCTCCAATGGCACTAAAGAACTTCAACACTAATATGGAGAAGTCAATGAAGTGTAAGATTCATTGGAATGGATAAGATGGCTTTGAAATTAAGGGAGGTATAGTTAAGTTTATTGTTCACCTGGAAAGAGAATATTGTAGTTGCAGATCATGGCAATTGAAAGGTATTCTTTGTGCACATGCCATAATAGAAATGCATTTTAGGATGATTGATGCATTTGAGTCAATTGCATCATGGTACAGAAAGGAGACATATTTGCGAGCTTATTTCAATTTCATACAACCTGTTCCTAATATGATAATGCAGCCAGTTACATCAAATCCAAAGATTGTGCCACTTAGAGTTAAAAAAATGCATGGCAGACCAAAGAAGAATAGAAGAAAGGTGGAAGGAGAAATTAAAAGAGCTGGAAAGTTATCAAAAAGGGAAATAACTATGACATGCTCGATTTACAAGTACATTAAACACAATAAAAGAAACTGTCCTTCTAAGCCTGAGGCAACATCAGCCACAAGAACAACAGCAGCCGCAGGAAACACAGTAGTAACAACAGAGGTAAATTTTATATACCCCGCTTACCTTTAAATTATTGACATATTAGTATTTTAACTTGTTATATGTCAGTATAATACTATCCAACAGTCATCTACTGGAAGTAAAAGAAAGAGAAGTGTTGTTGATAGTCAACAAGAATCTACAAGCAAGGGAGGTAAACCTAGAGCGAGCAGAAGTAAGTGTAAGAGTCCAAGAGTAGTGGGGCATGGTGTACTTGTATCTAAGGCTGGTTATAGTTGTATTAATATAAGTGTTTTGCCAGTTTACTATCACTATATTACTTCCACTATCTTTTGGAGTTATATTTAAACTTTTTCTCATAATAACAGCAAGGTTTGCATAGTAGTAGTTTAGTTACCACACCTACAATGATGAATTACGCAGAAGTTATAGGTGATATTTGTGTAAGCCTAGAAAGTCATTAAAATGGAAAGGAAAGTCAGTTATTAGCCAAAGACAACTCCAAATGAAAAGTACTATGTATAGAGTCCCAAAAAAAAGGCTATTAAAATTCAAACAAGATCTCAAACTGAAAAATCTCCGTCCAAAGAACCAACATAGATTTGTTCTATGATTAAGTTAGTTTTTTTGTGTATGCTTGGTATGTAATTAGATAATGACAACTTTATTTGTGCTAGTATTTTGTAGCTATTCAATTTTTTTGGTAAACAACTCTTTTGTGATACTAGTAGTATTTTGTGTAGATGTTCAATAGTGGTAGTATTTTGTGTAGCTGCCCGAATTTTTTGGTAAACAACTCTTTTGTGATACTGTCCAGATTTTTACAGCTATTCAGTTTTGTAAAAAGTGTGTATCTATCTTATATTTCTTTTCTTGTAATATGTAAGAAAAGTAAAAGATTTCTATATTTTTAGGAGAAATGACAACATTCCGGGACATCTTAGAAAGAAAAGAGAAATCAAATGATACGGGGTATGATATCCTATGCTTTAAATATTACAATTCATTCTACTATTTATCAAATGCATAGACACCAATTAAAATTAGATTAAATTGGACACCAACCAAAATACAACATTATATTGCATACTACACTAATACATAGACTAATCAACAATGCTCTTCCCTACTTTATCTCTTGCTCTTGTTTATTTCTCTTCTTCAACATATAAAATAATAATATTAGCTTGTTTTGGAAATTCTGGTTCATACCACTCAATAAAAATTACAAGCCTTACGACGTTTAACCTGCACAAAAAGCACAACTATTAATTTTTTTAATGAAAAAACCTAGAACAAACCCAACATAAATTATAATCTATCTAAACCTTCTAAATATTACTTTATCATACCTTATAGCTTTTACAACCAAAAAATCTTCTTCCCGGATTGTCATTTGACCATAAAATTTTCAAATGTAATGGATACCCACATTTACAAAGTAGGTTCATCATCGATGTCTTGGAGAAAACTAGGATGAAAATCAAGAATATCATTATGAACATTATCAATTAAAGAAGAAAATCAAGAATATTACAAAAAGAAAGAGGAATAGTTATGCTTCAATGGAGGAGCTTATAAACAGGAAGAAGTGAAAGAACAGCCGTTGATTAGGGCTTTTTTTTTACCGTTAGGGCTGATTAGGTGGCCATCTTTATCCACCCTCACGCGTCATATACCATTTGAGATCACTTCTCGTGCTGTGTGGCAGACCGGGGTTTTTTCTAAATTTACTTATCCTAGTGTAAGTGGGTAATTCGAATCAGAAATAGTTTGGGGAGGAAACTAATAATTCGCGACAAGTTTAGGGGTGTAATAAGGCATATTGCCTTCATATGTTGTACATAACTTTGTATATCATCAGACTTGTAAATTAAACTATATGGTCCGAAATTGCATTCCATCTAATTTGAGTGACATGACTGCAAGCATGCACCCACTTGAATGGTTTTATACTTTTGTTTGTTATTATTTCGTTGTTCCATCTTCCTTACTCTTCCCCCTCTTTCTAAATGCATTGCGATAAATTTAATTGTATGGAGTGAAAGTTCAGACTTGCAAGGTAGACCAATAGGAATGCGACACAAGGAAGTCATTTAGGGTGTTCAAACTTGTAAGAAGTATAAAAAATTTCCAATAAAGGATGTTCAATATATGTTATATACCACTAAAATCTAATATTTTACCAATATATACCGTATAAATTTTGGGTGAAAGGTGGTCAGCACCACCCATGGGGCTACGTAGGTTCGCCCATGCCGGACAAAGTTGGGCATTCTGCGATATCGTGGCTGGAAGCTCTGGTTGACGTCTTCAAAGTCATTATCACCAGTACCTTAAGACAATGGTGCCATCTCTGAATGATCTATGAACCAAGCCCAACAGATCTTTTTCTTTGATTCTGACTCCGGTGCTAGCTAGAGCGCATTCTCACCAACCCTCTGACACCAGCCATCATCGAGTTTTAAGTATGCCATCCCTGAAATGCCTTTTCAATAGTCCTTTTGAACTATAGAGTAGTTTTGTCATAAAAAGGTCATTTCTTGTCTTGTATAATTAGCTTCTCAAATAAGCTAAAGATGGAACATTAACATCCCACTAAGGAACCATCCAGGACACAACCTTTAACATTTCTCTCTATCTCTCTCTTTGTTCTGCCAACAAGATAAGATTTCATCCGAAGTTTACATTAAATGTTCAATAATGAGTTTATAAGTAAATTTTTAGTGTTGGAGCTTATGGGATGGTGGTTGAAGCCATAAACTCTCAACCTTCAAATTGGATTTTATGGAGAATAGAGAAATACGGTTGTATGATGGAGGTGTTGGCTGGGAATAGTTGGGTGACCATGCATGTGTTGTTGGAGGTCACTACTATGCAAGGATGGATGTGGGAGTGAATGTAGTTACGGAAATAGTGCGAAGAATAAAGAAAACACCATTACTAGAGGTGATAAAATATTATGCACTCTAGGTGTTTGATAAAATACCTATAAAACCTAAAACAAAAAAATTCTTGCTAATGTTGGTTCAATTGAACTTTTGTGAGGTAGAATGAAATATTACAAGTAGTGGAACATAGTAAGGACCCTAAGAAAGCTTGATCAAGAAATCTTTGGATAAACCCTTCTCATAGAATTGGATTCTATGAACTCCTCGTAAGCTCAAAATATGGTTTGTTCAAGTTCCCATTCCTTTTATTTTGAACTGCCTCAAATATTTTGTGACGACCCGGCCCGTCGTCACGTGAGTTACCACCCCATTTTTCCCATCTTATGTTTCTCTATGCTTCATTATCGGTATTTGAGGTGATCAAGTCAAATTTGGATTGGTTTTAGATGGAAATAAGACACTTAGTCTCTTTAAGGAAGGCTTATTTTGGAAAAAGCCAACTGAATGTTGACTATTGAGTTAGAGGGCTTGGATGTGATTTTCGGTGATTCGGTTAGCTTCGGGAGATGATTTGTGACTTAAGAGTGCGATCGAAATTAATTTTGGAGGTTCGGTGTAGAATTCGGCTTGAATTAGCGAAGTTAGTATTTTGGCGAATTCTGGTTGGTAGGTGAGATTTTGATCCGGGAGTCAGAATGGAATTCCGAAAGTTGCAGTAGCTTCGTTAGGTGATTTTGGATGTGTGTGCAAAATTTCAAATCATTCGGAGGTGTTTTGGTTGGGTTTTTTTTATCAAATGCGCATTTGAAGTTTTTAAGAAACTTAGGCTTGAATCCGATGTAATTTGATGGTTTTGGTGTTATTTGTGGTGTTTTGATGATTGGAACAAGTTTGAATGATGTTTTAGGATGGGTTGGCAGTTTTGGTTGAGGTCCCGTGGGCCTCAGGGTGATTTCGGATGGCTAACAGAATGAAATTTAAAGTTTAGAAATTTCAGGTTTTGGCAGCATCAAGTATTTCCGCATCTGCGGAAAAGGAACCGCAGATGCCGAGGCAAAGGTCGCAGGTGCAAAAGGCTTGAGGTTAGGCATTTCTGCAGAAGCGGAAGAGTGGCCGCATAGGCGGGTCCGCAGAAGCGAATGGGTTACCGTAGAAGCGGATGGGATACCGCAGAAGCAGTTTTGGTCTTTATATGAGGTTCCGTAGAAGCGGAAAGTAAGCCGTAGAAGAGGTCCCGCGAAAGCGGAAGAGGGACCGCAGAAGCGGAAAAGGACTGGGCAGAAGGGGTTTTAAAATAACATTTTCATCCGCGAGCTTGGGGTATTTTCCACCATTGTTGAGTAACCTTGAGAGTTTTTGACAAGGATTTAAGAGGGTTTTGACTGGGAATCGATTGGAGGTGAGTCATATGGCCTAGAAACATCATTTTATTGAAGAATCAACCCTTAAATTCATGGAAATTTGAATAAAAATGGAAGAACTAGGGCTTGACTTTTGAAATGAAAATTTGGGATTTGAGGGAGCATTTGAGCTCGGATTTTGGTAAATTTGATATATATTGACTCGTGGCGAGATGAGGAATCTGATGATGTGAATTTTATAATTTTTCGAGAAGTGGGCTCGGGGTTCGAGTTTTGCCAACTTCGTGATTTTTGATACTTTTCGAGTCTTTTCGATTGGATTGTATTCCCGTAGCCTATTGTAACGTATTCCTTGTGGTTTTGATCAGATTTGACGCTTGAGGAGGTTGATTTGCGAGGCAAGGGCAAAGCGAGCTAGGATTTCGGCCGTCTTGAGGTGAGTAATGGTTATAAATGATGTTCTGAGGGTTTGAAACCCCGGATTTGCACAACGTGGTGCTATATTGAGATGAGACACACGTTGCACGATGAGCGTGGGGTCTGGTATTGCTGGGGATTCAGACTTGGTCCATCCCGATTCATGATTCTACTATATTTTGATTGAGACTTACTTAATATCATTATATTCTGGGCTAGTTGCCATGTTTGGGGCCTTGTGCGGAGCTGTAGAACCCTTAGGGGTATTTGTACTGGTTGACCTCACTTTACTTGTCGAAATCATACCCTCAGTTATGTTCTTAACTGATAAATATAATATGAACCGGCTTTAGAGATTGGTAAGTCCTAATGAGAATAACTTGTTGGTTGGGAACCCTGTCTTAGCTGAGTGTGCCCCAGAGGCCAAGTCAATATTGACTAAGGGGGATCAAGGGACCATAGTGAGGGTATTTGATATATACCGGATCGGGCTGCATGTTGCAGCAGTAGATATACATATATGGATCGGACTGCACGCCGCAGTAATATATTATATGGATCGGACTGCACGCTGCAGTAGTATAGCGCTTGGGCAGTAGGAGCCCATCCGGAGTTTGCATACCCCCAGTGAGCGCAGTCGACTATTATTATTGGATCGGGCTACACGTCGCAGCAGTATATATATATATATATATATAGATCAGGCTGCACGCCGCAGCAGTTTACTGTACGGGTCGGGCAGCACGCCGCAGCGGTATAATTTAGCTACTGGTCATTGAGAGGAGTAAATGAGTCGTGTACTGGTTTAAGGGATATTCACCTGATTTTCTTATTTAGCTGGTGTTTAATGCACTTACTGTTCTTATATAGAACTACATAGTGTTTTTACGAGTTTTCTTACCGTCAGTCATTATTTATTGCAATTACTCATTGAGTCGGAGTACTCACTTTACTCCCTACACCATGTGTGCAGATACAGGTATCCCGGAGGCGTAGTTTGAGCTCTCTGCTGCTATTCAGCTTATTTCTAGAGTTATCGAGGTAGCTGCAAGGCATCCGCATGACTCGATTTCTTCCCTTATCCTCTTTATTTTCCACATTCTTAACTCTATTATGTATAATTTGCTACTCATATTTGTATTACAGGCTCACGACTCGTGACACCATATCAGTGGGATTTGTATTGGCATTTTCTTGGTTTCCGCATTGTTTTCATTTATTGTTGCAGTGTTTAAACTTATGTTAATTGGCATTAAATCATGTTAATTGGTTATAAACTCTATAAAAGGGATTGTGAGTAACGAAATGGTCGGACTTGCCTAGCATTGTGTTGTGCACCATCACGACCGGGCTTGGGATCGTGACAAGTTGGTATCAGTGCCTAGGTTACTAGGTCTCGCGAGTCATAAGCCGGTTTACTAGAGTCTCGTGGATCAGTACGGAGACGTCTGTACTTATCCTCGGGAGGCTACAGAACCTCTAGGAAAAATTTCACATTCTTGAAATTCTTGTCGTGCGAACTTGTTGATCCGAATACCAAATTTCTCTTTATTCTATTCTCTCACAGATAGTGAGGACACGAGCTATCGGACGTGGCGGACGACCACCAATACCACCTACTGAGGCTACTAGAGGATGTGGATATGATCGTGGTCGTGGTCATCGTAGAGGCAGAGCAGTAGGGAAAGCACATGTGGATCCTTTAGTTGCCCAGCTCAGGACCAGGCTCTAGCAGCACCAGTTCAGGCACCAGCTCTGCCCATTGTGATTTTGGGTGTCCAGGAGACATTGGCCCAGATATTGACAGTTTGTACGGGTCTGGCTCAAGTGGTTTCAGCCACCACATCAGCAGCAGCTACATCACAGGCCGGGGGAGGCAATCAGACCCCTGCTGCTCTCACACCTGAGCAGGGATTATAGACTCCATAGGCACTTCCAGCTCAGCCAGTGGTACCAGATCAGGAGTACAGGGTTCCAGTTATGCCCGAGGACGAGCAGTGTCATCTCGAGAGGTTTGGTAGACTCCAGCCTCCGACATTTAGTAGAGCTGAGGGCGAGGATGCCCAGGGTTTTCTCGATAGATGTCAGCGGATACTCCGCACAACAGGGATTCTTGAGTCTAGTGGTGTGGCTTTTACTACATTTCATTTTACTGGAGCGGCCTTCACATGGTGGGAGGCGTATAAGCGGCGTAGGCTAGTTGGTGCAGCACCTTTGACCTGGTAGTAGTTCTCCACTCTCTTCTTGGAGAAGTATGTACTGCAGTCTCGTAGAGAGGAGCTGCGCAGATAGTTTGAGGCACTACGACAAGGAAAGATGTCAGTGACCCAGTATGAGATGAGATTTTCTGAGTTGTCTCTGCATACAGCTTAGTTGTTCCCGACGGACCGTGAGCATATCCAAAGGTTTGTTGATTGTCTCCACTACCCTCTTCGTATTCTTATGACCAGAGAGAGAGTGTTGGGCGCTACATTTGAGGAGGTGGTGGATATAGCTCGAGATATTGAGTCGGTTCATCGCCAGGATCGCGATGAGAGGGAGGCCAAGAGGCCTCGAGGTTCTGGTAGTCATAGTGGCGCTTCTTCGAGGGGCCAGTTTCAGTAGGGTTGGTGTCGTTCTTTCAGGACCGCTCAGTCAACTAGACCTGAATATCGTGGTGGATCTTCTGGTCGTGGTTATCAGGGCTCTCAGCAGAGTCAGCCATCTCTCAGCGCTCTTCCAGCAAAGAGTTCATCTCATGTTCCATCTGTTCAGGGTTCTTCCAGGACAAGTGCATCAGCTAGCCACTCTGACACGAGGGGTTCCCTTCAGTCCCAGTTCCCAGCACCCAGGAGCTTCTACGAGTGTGGTGAGTTCGAGCATATGCGGAGGGAGTTTCCTCGTCGCACTGCTAACTCATCTCAACAGAGGGGTCAGCCTTCATCTTCTGGCCCAGTTTCTTCAGCAACCACCCCGCCAGCTAGGGGTCAGGGTCAGACAGTCAGGGGTCGCCTCAGGGGGGAGGCCGATCGAGCGGTGGTCAGACTCGCTTTTATGCTCTTCAAGGCAGGACAGATGCCATTGCTTCAGATGCTATTATCACAGGTATTATTTCAGTCTGCCACATGGATGCTTTAGTCTTATTTCATCTCGGTTCCACCTATTCCTATGTGTCTTCATATTTTGCTCATTATTTGGGTACGACCCCGGGGTGTCTTGCTTTACCTGTTCATGTATCTACCCCGGTGGGCGATACTATTGTTGTAGACCATGTATATCGGTCGTGTTTAGTGACTATTGGGGGTCTGGAGACCCAATTTCATCTATTTCTATTGAGCATGGTGGATTTTGATGTTATTCTAGGCATGGATTGGTTATCTCCATGTCATACTATTCTGGACTGTCATGCTAAGACAGTCACATTGGCTATATCGGGTGTTCCGAGGATCGAGTTACATGGCGTGACTGACTATGAGCCTAGTAGGGTGATTTCTTTTCTAAAGCCCACTGTATGGTTGGGAAAGGTTGTCTATCATATTTGGCTTTTATGAGGGATGTTGGAGATGAGACTCTAAGTATTGATTCGGTCCCAGTTGTGAGGGAGTTTCCCAATTTGTTTCCTGTAGACCTGTCGGGCATGCCATCGGATAGAGACATTGATTTTGGTATTACCTGGTGCCGAGCACTCAGCCCATTTCCATTCCTCCATATGGGATGGCACCAGCAGAGTTGAAAGAATTGAAAGATCAGCTTTAGGAACTCCTAGATAAGGGGTTCATTCGACCTAGTGTGTCATTGTGGGGTGCACCGATTCTATTTGTGAAAAAGAAGGATGTCACAATGAGAATGTGCATTGACTACAGGCAATTGAACAAAGTGACAATGAAGAACAACTATCCTCTGCCTCGTATTAATGCTTTATTTGACCAGCTTCAGGGGGCAAGGGTATTCTCCAAGATTGATCTCCATTCAAGCTATCACCAGTTGAAGATCAAGGATTCAGATATTATGAAGACTGCTTTCAAGACTGGATATGGGCACTATGAGTTTCTTGTTATGTCCTTTGGGCTGACCAATGCCTCAGCCGCGTTCATGCATTTGATGAACAGTGTATTTCCTCCATATTTGTATTCGTTCGTGATTGTTTTTATTGATGATATATTGGTGTACCTGCGTAGCCAGGAAGAGCACGCACATCATTTGCGAGTGGTATGAAAGAGATTGAGGGAGGAGAAGCTTTATGCAAAGTTCTCCAAGTGTGAGTTTTGGCTTGGGTCAATGGCTTTCTTAGGACACGTGGTGTCTAGCGAGGGTATTCAGATCGACCCGAAGAAGATAAAGGCGGTGTAAAGTTGGCCTAGACTGACCTCATCCACCGAGATTCATAGTTTCCTTGGGTTGGCAGGGTATTATCGCCAGTTTATTCAGGGATTTTCCTCTATTGCATCGCCCTTCACCAAGTTGACTTACAAGGGTGCTCCATTTGTGTGGTCGGATGAGTGCGAGGAGAGCTTTCAGAAGCTCAAGACAACTTTGACCATGGCTCCAGTGTTGGTGTTGCCATCAACTTCAAGTTCTTACGCGGCATATTGTGATGCTTCGAGAGTTGGGATCGGATGTGTGTTGATGCAAGAGGGTAGAGTTATTGCATATGCTTCTCATCAGTTGAAGCCCCAGGAGAAGAACTACCCTGTACATGATTTGGAGTTGGCTGCTATAGTTCATGCTTTGAAGATTTGGAGGCACTACTTGTGTGGTGTATCTTGTGAGGTATTCACCAATCATCGCAATCTTTAGCATCTATTCAAGTAAAGGGATCTTAATTTGAGGGAGCTGAGGTGTCTAGAGTTACTCAAGGATTATGATATTACCATTTTGTATCACCCGGGGAAGGCCAATGTGGTGGCCGATGCTTTGAGCCGGAAGACGGTTAGCATGGGAAGTTTGCCGCACATTCCAGTTGGGGAGAGTCCCTTCAGGGTTGATGTTCAGGCTTTGGCTAGTCGGATGTTGAGATTAGATATTTCAGAGCCTAGTCGAGTGTTGGCTTGTGTTGTTTCTCAGTCTTCCTTATACGACCGCATCAGAGAGCGCCAGTATGATGATCCGCATTTTTTTGTCCTTAAGGACAGAGTTTAGCATGATGATTCCAGGGATGTGACCATTGATAGTGATGGCGTGTTGAGGATGTAGGGCCGGATTTGCATGCCCAATGTGGATGGGCTTCGGGATTTGATATTGGAGGAGGCCCACAGCTCGCGGTATTCCATCCATCAAGGTACCGCGAGGATGTATCAGGATTTGAGGCAGCACTATTGGTGGAGGATGTGTGTTGATTCAAGAAGGTAGAGTTATTGCATATGCTTCTCATCAGTTGAAGCCCCACGAGAAGAACTACCTTGTACATGATTTGGAGTTGGCTGCTATAGTTCATGCTTTGAAGATTTGGAGGCACTACTTGTATGGTGTATCTTGTGAGGTATTCACCAATCATTGCAGTCTTTAGCATCTATTCAAGCAAAGGGATCTTAACTTGAGGTATCTGATGTGGCTAGAGTTACTCAAGGATTTTGATATTACCATTTTGTATCACCAGGGGAAGGCCAATGTGGTGGCCGATGCTTTGAGCCGGAAGGCGGTTAGCATGGGGAGTTTGGCGCACATTCTAGTTGGGGAGAGGCCCTTCAGGGTTGATGTTCATGCTTTGGCCAATCGGATGGTGAGATTAGATATTTCAGAGCCTAGTCGAGTGTTGGCTCGTGTTGTTTCTCGGTCTTCCTTATATGACCACATCAGAGAGCGCCAGTATGATGATCCGCATTTTTTTGTCCTTAAGGACAAGGTTTAGCATGATGATGCCAGGGATGTGATGATTGATAGTGATGGTGTGTTGAGGATGTAGGGCAGGATTTGCGTGCCCAATGTGGATGGGCTTCGGGATTTGATATTGGAGGAGGCCCACAGCTTGCGGTATTCCATCCATCCAAGTACCGCGAAGATGTATCAGGATTTGAGGCAGCACTATTGGTGGAGGAGAATGAAGAAGGATATAGTGGGGTTTATGGCTCGGTGTCTCAACTGTCAGCAAGTTAAGTACGACCATCAGATACCGGGCGGTGTACTTCAGCGGATGGTTATTCCCGAGTGGAAGTGGGAGAGGATTACTATGGATTTTGTGAGTGGTCTCCCTCGGACTTTGAAGAAGTTCGATTCGATTTGGGTTATTGTGGATCGGGTGACCAAGTCCGCGCACTTCATTCCATTATGTACTACTTATTCTTCGGAGCTGCTGGTAGGGATCTTTATCCGGGAGATTGTCTGATTGCATGGGGTTCCAGTGTCTATTATCTAAGATAGGGGTACTCAGTTCTCGAGGACATTTCAGCGGGAGTTGGATACGCAGGTAGAGTTGAGCACACCATTCCATCCTCAGACGGACGGGTAGTCCGAGCGCACTATTCAGATATTGCAGGACATGTTGAGTGCCTTTGTTATTGATTTTGGGGGTTCTTAGGATGAGTTTTTTCCTCTTGCAGAGTTTGCCTACAACAACAGCTATCAGTCGAGCATTCAGATGGCTCTGTATGAGGCGTTGTGCGGGAGGCGGTGTATATCTGCTGTTGGATGGTTCAAGCCCGACGAGGCTAGGTTATTGGGGAAAGAGATGGTTCAGTATGCCTTAGAGAAGATGAAGCTGATTCAGGAGAGGCTTCGCACAGCTCAGTCACGCCGGAAGAGTTATGCGGACCGAAAAGTTCGGGATGTGTCCTATATGGTAGGTGAGAAGGTCTTGCTGAACGTTTCACCCATGAAGGGTGATATGCGGTTTGGGAAGAAAGGGAAGCTGAGTCCGATGTTCATTGGGCCTTTTGAGGTACTTAGGAGGATTGGGGAGGTAGCTTATGAGCTTGCTTTGCCACCCAGCTTGTCGAGCGTGCATCCAGTATTGCATGTATCTATGCTTCGGAAGTATGTTGGGGACCCATCTCATGTATTGGACTTCAGCACTGTTCAGTTGGACGATGATTTGACCTATGGTGTGGAGCCGGTGGCTATTTTGGGTCATCAGGTTCGAAAGTTGAGATTAAAGGATATAGCTTCAATAAAGGTGCAGTGAAGAGGTCGGCCCGTGGAGGACACTACTTGCGAGACCGAGCAGGAGATGCGGAGCAGACATTCTCACCTGTTTGAGGCTCCAGGTATGTTTCTTGACCCTCTCGAGGACGAGCGTTTGTTTTAATTGGGGAGGATGTGATGACCCTGCCCATTGTCACGTGAGTTATCCCCCCGTTTTCCCCATCTTATGTTTCTCTATGCTTCATTATCGGTATTTGAGGTGATCGAGTCGAATTGGATTGGTTTTAGATGGAAATGAGACACGTAGTCTTTTTAAGGAAGGCTTGTTTTGGAAAAAGTTAATCGGATATTGACTATTGGGTTAGAGGGATCGGATGTGATTTCCGGTAATTCAGATAGGTTCGGGGGATCATTTGTGACATAGCAGTGCGATTGGAATTGATTTTGGAGGTCCGGTGTAGAATTAAGCTTGAATTGGTGAAGTTAGTATTTTGATGAATTCCGGTTGGTAGGTGAGATTTTGATCCAGGGATCGGAATGGAATTCTGAGAGTTGCAGTAGCTTTGTTAGGTTATTTTGGATGTGTTTGCAAAATTTCAGATCATTCGGAGGTGTTTGGTCGGGTTTTTAGTCAAATGCACATTTCGGAAGTTTTTAAGAAACTTAGGCTTGAATCCGATGTAATTTGATTGTTTTGGTGTTGTTTGGGGTGTTTTGATGATTGGAACAAGTTTGAATGATGTTTTAGGATGGGTTGGCACTTTTGGTTGAGATTTCGATGGCTCGGGATGATTTCGGATGGCTAACGGAATAAAATTTGAAGTTTAGAAATTGCAGGTTTTGGCAGCATCAGGTAATTCCGCATATGCGGAAAAGGAACCACAGATGCGGAGGCAAAGGTCGCAGGTGCGAAAGGCTTGAGGTTAGGCTTTTCTGCAGAAGCGGAAGAGTAGCCACATAGGCGGGTCCGCAGAAGCGGATGGGATTTGTTTTGGCATTCTCTTGGTTTCCGCATTGTTTTTATCTATTTTTGCAGAAGTTAAACTTATGTTAATTGGCATTAAATCCTGTTAATTGGTTATAAACTCTATAAAAGGGATTGTGAGTGACGAAATGGTCAGGCTTGCCTAGCATGGTATTGGGCGCCATCACGATCGGGGTTGGGGTCGTGACATATTTGAATTATAAAAAGCTTATGAACTCAATTTATGTTACATTGCCACCGTTATGAATCTTCTTTGAAATTTATTTCAAATGTTTAAGCTTTCATGTACTCATGTGTTTGTACCTATGATTACCCGATGTTTTAAATATATTTCTATGACTTTCAAAAATCCATGGCAATAGAATGAAATGAATATTGAAGATGAATAAAATAATTTTTTTATGAAATACTTTAAAAAAATATTTTTGGGAGTATTGTTATGTAACAAAGAAGGTATAGGTTGCAAGGACCTATACCCTGAACTACACGTGTCGTTGTAGGAAATCAATTGGGGACAAGTCCCCTTGACACTAAGATAATTATGATCCTTAATTGGGATGAATGTATTGCTATAAAAGTTACGTCGATCCACATGACATTGTGTTGAGATGACTTAGTCTATCGGGCCGAGATCGGACGCTATGCCGTGCACATGGTGATTATATATTCCTGTATCGGTCACAAATGATCTCCCAAATAAAATGTTAATGTTTATTTGAAATTTTTACCCATGTTACACTTTTTCCTTGTGCTTTAACCTGTCATGTTTTGTTTCCATTGCTTTCTCTTCCCATTCCCATATGCTCTCTCCTTATATTGACATTTTATTTCATGTGAGGGTACTTAGCTTTATATACTAGTACTATTTTATGTATGGTAACTTCTCTTTTTGACGGGGACACTGTATCTTTAATGGGTGTAAGTGGTACCTCAGCAGGTGGCACGAAATTTGGATAGGAGTGCACCCTCTCTTCAACTGATTGGTGTGAGCCCCACTCAACACCGAGGCCCTCATGTTATATTGTGATCTATCATAGACTTTTTTGGGTATAGTCAGGGCCGTTTCACCGGCACTTCTTTATTATACTCATGATAGTTTAGAGGCCATGATAGTTTAGAGGCCTCGTAGACATATTGTTGTCATGTATGCATGTGAAAATTAGAAATGTGTGTTTCATTTTGCTCACCGACTTCAACCCTAACACGCTCAACTTCCTCAGCCAGCGTTGCCAGCTATCTCTTTTCCCTCTCTATAGTTGTAGCGGAGAGAGAATGGCTCTACATGAGAGAGAATAGATAGTGAGTATCCTAAATACAAGAGACATAGAATAAAAGGAAAGTTATTTCACCTTAAGAAAGGAGGCAGTCAGTTGGTAGGATGAAGATTCCAAGTAATGAGCATCTGAGTTCGCTCAGTGAGAGTAAGAATTCGAAGGGCCGGCTACAGTGTGCATCTCCATAGCAACTCAGTTGGCCACATTCAATGACTCCAGTACCCCAGGCACCTCTAGTTTGACATCTGCGACTATATCTCTTTGCCACTTTTAATAGATCCACTTAAATTCGTTCATCGAGAATGTTCGGGTAAAGACCTCAACCTCTTCCCATGTAAGATGCCTCCTCTTCTTCTTCGTTGACGTCGATCACCTTGGGTATCTTTTCCCTCCGGCTCTTGGTCATCCCACAATGATGACAAAGGAGACATGCACTGACCCCCCCAACAACAAGCTCGCCAAAATATCTGATCCTCCTTTCCTGGTTTGAGATAAGCCTGCCAGTTATATCCTGGATAAAGAGAATAGCATAGTCAGATAAGGGAGCATCCTAACAGATAATATCCTCCCACATAGGCCTGCAAAAAACATGTTCCTGAGGATAAGAAATGAGAATCAGGAAATATCTTTGCTTAAACATGCTCTCATGACTAGTTACCATGGTTCTTCCTCTTCCATGGGTTGAAAGAAGTTTCCCCTGATGTCCAGTTTTCCTGTCAGGAGCACAAAATGTCAATTACAAAATTAAATATCTCATGTAAAGCATCAGGAGCAATTGCACTAGGTACAAGTACAAATCAGTGTTGAAAGGACAAGTGACTATAATTGCAAAAAGGCTGGAAAATTTTGATAAACCTTACATGTAAAGCTCCATGCCACCAAAAGCAGTTGGGAAGTTGGCTGGTGTAGGTGATGTGTTGGGATCCTCACAAATTGTTAACACCATCCTTGGTCATAGCAATCTTCAACGCTTGTTATCAGGGTACGGATTTCCCATACGATTAGATATATCATTCCTCACCGGGAAAACCAAGAGGACTAGAGATGAACTACATGGTTAAGGCTAAAGTTAGTTAGGCCTGATCGGCTAGGAATTGGATGCATGCTACGTACCTCTAAAATTGAGGAGCCAGTTTCTTTAGGCAGACCTGGTATCATTGATAAAAAAGATTCAATAATTTTGAAGATAGGGTTCCCAAAGCCTATGTTGATGGGGTAAGTGACGATCATGGAAAAGCCCACAACATGATGAGGCATTTGGGCCCTATCGCCCATAGTGGCCACTTCAACATTGTCATCCCAGCCAAAATCAACCCTCACTCAAGGAAGGTGATCCTCCCCCACTAATGATGTATATTCTTCCACCGGCGTGCCCTGCCTTTATCCTGGATTAAAGAGGAGGAATTATGTCGATGGCAAGATCCTTCGACCTCATCTTGTTAGGAGCCTCCTCTGCAGGGGCCTTTTATTTTCTACATGTAGAAGACACCAGATTATTTAACGAATAACCAAAGGGTTGAGGATGAGTTTTTTGAGGTACACATAGTTTAATAAGATTATTCGGAACAAAAAAAGGCTACTTTAGAAAATCTCTTCTTAAGTGAATATGAAATCTGGTTGAAAAGTAGTGGACTCTTCTCACAGATGAAGCTGGTTTAAATAAGAGGACATAAAATCATTAAGGTGAGTAACTGCAGAATCACGGGGCACCATGTGTCATTGAACAAAACCCAAGGGACATAATTAGAGTTTTGATGCATGTTAAGTCTCTAAAATCAATAGCGGTATTTTCAGTTTCTTTCCTGCCAATGAACTTTTGCAATTCTTCTACTTCCCACATATATTTCATAAAGCGACTATCTATATGGGGTAAAATTTTGATATTCTAGGTGGACCAATAAGGATGCAACAAGTTTAAGTCTTAGCCTATTGTGGTTTTCAAAGTTATTATTATCTATATCTTAAGATAACGATGTTGTCTAGGAATTATCAAAGTCATTGCTTACCAGTTGCACAATGACACCTGGCCTAATAGATTGTTTCCTTTTATATTGACCTCGGTGCCAGCTAGAGCACACTCTCACCAATCTTTTGATATTAGTCATCATTTAACTTTGCACCGAGCTAGAAACGCTATTTAAGTAGTCCTTTTTATACTGCCAAGTAGTCTTATCACAAAATGGTCATTTTGTGTCTTGTGTAGTTAGCTTCTTAGAGAAGATAAAGAAGGAATATTATCATCCCTCTAAGGTACTATCTAGTACACAACTTGTAACCCATCTCTCTCTTTTTCTCTCTCCTCTTTCTTCTAAAAGAAATACAAAGTTCTACTGTTGTTGTAACCCATATTTTCACTTTCATATACATTACACCGATGAAGCTACTAGATAAAGGGTTTGGATCAATCACGATTTATTTCCCTCATTTTTATCAAAATAACTAGAAGTGGATAAGCATTTTTTCCGGTAAACATTAATAGATACCTATGTCACAACCCAAATTTTCCAACGAAGAATGTCGTGACGGAACATAGTCATGAAAAATAGGTAAGCTCAACACGTAGGGAGAAATAGCAAAAATAATAATAGAACTTTAAATTAAAACCATCAAGCTATCATAAAAGAACTCAATAATAATGCTGACAATAACTCCCAAAATCTGGTGAGACTAAGTCATAAGCTCTACCCGAATATACCGTAAAATTCTAATACATCACTGTTAAAATAAATAATAAGTAGTAGAAAAACAAATACAGAGGGTGAGTTCGAGGCCTACGGACACCAAGCAAATATACCTTGAAGTGTCCGAGATGTATAGCCAAATCACTAATTCCTAGTTTGATATGAGGTATCGGGATCTCCACAAAAGATGTACAGAAGTATAGTATGAGTACACCACAATGGTATGCAGTAAGTATCAAGCCTAACCTCGGTAGAATAGTAACAAGGCCATGTCAAGTCATCTACAAGGATAAGAAAAAAGAAGTTGAATAATTATAATATAGTCTATGAATGGAAATGATGAAAAATGAGGCAATAAAGAAATACAACAAGATAGACTATAACTAAATTTAAAGCAATAAATGCAACAAGAAAGAAACACATAATAAGAACATCTAGAAGATAATGTAGAAAAATAAAAGTGAGGTAAAGGAGAGATAACATCAAGAATCACAATCGAGGTACCGCCTTATAATCTCATTTCACAATCACAATCACAATCTTTCCTTATATCGGCATGTGAGACTTACATTTAGATAGTTTGGAAAATATTTTTTTTGAAATAGCTACATGCACTTTAGCCCACATTATGTTGCTATGAGACTTCAAGTAATTTCCTTACTGGCAACATGCATATAAATCTCACCTTATGCCGCCGCACGCATATTAACCCCTATCTTTATACCTTCGAATGCATATTAATATCACAACATAATCACAACTTGCACCACAAGTGCCCATATATCACAACTTGCCAAAAAATTAACAAATACCAATGTTTTCACAACAAATAGCCATGGCTCAACCACAATGTGTACAGGAGTCTAAACAATAGAAAACTAAAAGTAAATATTTCAACAAGAATTGTATTTCAATAATTAACAACTTTGCTTTAGTGTGATCATAGATTTTACAACTTTAATACCAACTAATCAACAAGAAGCTATTCCATGAAAACAACAACTTCAAGTAAACAATTCAAGAATTAAAGAAGTAACAGACAATAAGGAAGACAATAACTTCAGCTAAAGTATATAAGAGCAAATAACAAGTAAAAGATAGGAACAAGTGTTAACAATGTCAAATAAGGCATGTGAGGGTAGATTAATACATGTAAGGGTAGAATAACAATGAAAAATGTAACATGCTATGACAATTAAATCAAAGGCATGAAAAGATTCCAAATAGCCTAAACTGGTCAAATATCATGTATAACCCGTGTACCCACCTGTCACATTGCGTACATGACTTTGACATATCACAAATAGCACAATCAAATCATATCCTAAGGGTAGTTTCCCCACACAAAGTTAGGTAAGAAACTTACCTCAAACAAGCCAACTCAATCTACTAATAAGCCTTCTCTGCAAATATCCAACACCGGACGGCTCGAATAGAGTAAAATAACTTTATACCATATATACAAGGTAAAGAGTCCTAACAACCCCCTAAACTTGCATCAAATTTTAAAGCCGGTACATGAACTTTCATCATTTCCATTTTAACATCGTTACTTAATGACTTGAGTACTATTAAAAACATCTGACCGTGCGTGTTTTTAATTGCTACTGACGTTGAAAAAAGTTAATACTTTTGTAATGACCCAACTAGTTATTTCATGAGTTACCGCTTTGTTTTTCCCATTCATGCTTCTTTATGCATTTTTCAGTTGTATTATGTGGTATCGAGTTGGTTGGTTGAGGTTTGAAATGGTATTGGAGAGGTATGAGACACTCAGTCTCTTTTGAGTAAGCTTAAGTTGGAAAAGTCAACGGGATATTGACTTATGTGAAAAATATCTCGGATGTGAATTCTGATGGTTCGGATAGATTCGTTAGGTGATTTAGTACTTGGGAGCATGATTGGTGTTTACTATGAAAATGGTAACAACAATTAAATTTATAAATGGGATTCTAAAAATACGTGATCTATTCTCAAGCTAGTTTTAAGAGCAGTTTGTATAAAGACTATGCAGTATAATGATAGAATAGGAGTTAAATCGCGACAGTAAGCAAACCGAAGAGGCCTGCCAGTCGGACGCGGAATAGGTCGATGGAGGCCTCGAGGCCGAGGCTCGAGCCGAGATCGTGCTACCGGGAATAGTTAGGGAAGGGATAACAAGTGAATATACGATTAAGTAAGGCTCCTTATGTCCATTGCACATCTAAACAGGTGTAGAACAAGTAAGAAAATAATGAACGCGAGGTGGCCTCGGGCCAATGACAACAAAGGGCTTAGAAGAAAAGAGAGAGTGTGTGATATTATTGCACTTATGGAGAAATGGATCAATACCCAACCCTTTACAAGGTGGAGCGAGCTCCTTTTATATAGAAGGGGAGTCTTAATTACAAATATATAGAGAATAAATGCAAAGTACAGTGATGGGATGGATTGACATGATGTCACAGCATAGGCTATAGGTAGGTCGGGTTTGTCAGATATAGTCGTGTGCCTAGAGGGCTTCTTCCTCTATCCTGGCTTCATCCTTTGTTGCCTCCGAATTGGGCTTAGACAAGCCCCAGGGTCGAGGATGAGATCACAAGCTCCTACCCTCGAAATCACGAGGCATGCTTCGAGAATGTCTCGACAGTGGGAAATTAAGTCCTTTAATTTCATCGTACAAAGATAGTCTCTGCCTTTCCCATATCGAAGGGATGGGAAATGATTTTGGCACTTGACTCCTCAAGTTTCTTTTGGTAACGTCGTACAGATAATGTGACCTTTGGCTCATGCTTTTTGACCCCATTCATTACATTTCTTGATTTTTGCTCCCCAAGGCATAGGTGACGCCGTCGGTTCAGTTTTTGTAGATACATTAACTGCGCCCGTTAGTGAATCTTCCAAAGTATGGATGTTTGTGCCGTAATCTCCTATAAATAGGGGGTGGCTTGGTCTTGATTTTCACCATCTCATAGTTTTCGCTGGCTTGCTTTCCTTTTTCTTTCTTATCTCCTTCTTTCCCTCTTTGAACATCATGGCTATGGTTTGTGATCTTAAAGTCGTATGGAGGAGCTTCCTTGAGCCATCTTATGGCCTTCTACCGGAGCTTATTTCCTTCAGCTGTAGATGTACCATCCTGTTGTCATCGTCATTATTAGTACATCGACCTTTGATGCTACTGCTGGATCGAGGCGATGATAAATGGAGAGTCGTTTCCTCCCTCATGTAGATAGTTTCTCGGACTATGCACTGCTACTCATTCTTTTACCCAGCTTCGGTGTGGCACTTCATCCTTAGGGTTCTCTTTTTCCCAAGGGATAAGGTGGCACCACCGGTTTGTTGAGGTTGGAGGCTGTCGGGTTTTCACATTTGACTTCGTTGGGCCATGTCTCTTTTCTCTGCCTCCTCTGCATCCCTTTCTTTTCCTCTTCTTCAACTTTTCCAGCGATAATCCCTCGGGGGTTTGAGCTGGGAACCTATGAGAGGTGGAGATCGAAGGATTCACCCTCAAGAATATGTGCTCGAGGGTGTGGAGGCCGGGGATGCTGATACTGGAGACGAAACCACTAGGGCGGACCGGGTGCCCGAGTTTCATCACATGTACATCCTCTAATTCCTTTTCTTTAGGTGTAGAATCCTGCAAGTTTTTGTAATTCTATGTAATGACAATTTGAGGGTTGCTTGTACACAAACTTTTATGAATAAGAAATGAACTTTGTTGATCTTTGATTTTGAATTTGCTCTATTTCTGTATGCCTTCATGCCCTTCGAGGCTCTTCGAATGTTTCTTTTTATGTTGTTGATCGCTACTATTTAGCTTAGACGAAAGTGTTTGCCCTGATTTCTTGCCGATCGACATGGGTTCTTTTTGGACCCATCATCATATTTTGGGACAACTTAGGGTCGATCTGATGGATCGGGGCTATAGGAACCACCCGAGTTATTCAGATATCATGCATTGAGTTTTGGGGTCCCCGTGGGTATTAGCTTGGATGCAGATCAACTTCAGGTACCCCGCGGTCCTTATTGATTTGGATGTAGATTGTCCTCCTAGGTTGTATGAGATAGACTTCTACTGAGGAGCTGGTATATATTTTGGGTGCTTTCTCAGGCGTTTGTGTAGATTTTCACGATCGAAGCTTCCTGCATTTGCTCTTCCTTCTTAAAGAGAGTAATTTACGGGATCAGTATCTCACCTTGGACTGAATTCCAGTCGATGAGAGCTCATCGAGGACCAACCTCTCTAGGCAGAGGTTTCTTGTCGTAGAGTGCTATCTCGAGCGTGGAGATAATATGAATGGCTCCATGAGTTACGACACAACGTTGGAGGATGCTTCCAGGGTCGAGTATCGATCTGTCAATCTGTATCGAGACCGTTGGCTTCCCGGGGCTTATCTCAAGTAAGTTAATCGTTGCTGCTTTCGCATATATATAGAGCGGCCTCGGCTTCTCCACACGACTCTATTATTTTCAAATAGCGGCCTTTCCATTCTGGTATAGGTGACTGCATATTTATAGGCGTGAAAGTATTGGTGCGTACCTTTTCTTTAGCCTGTTAGCTCCATCATAGCCATTGGAAACTGATTCGGGACCGATACCACAAGAGGTCGGGGGCGCTGCTCCTGGTTCTCAAGAACCAAGGGAGTTTGCTTTGGAGACGGCATCTTTTCTAAGGGGAGAACATCTGAAGATGGTGAGGAGATACTGTGGGTGTAGCGAAAGGGAAATACTGCGAGCGCTTTCCCCCGACGAGGGTATTGAGGATTCTACTGATGGATTCCTGAACGTGTATTTATATCATTTCGCCTTTGTCCCTCCTGATAAGATTATGCTTGAGTTTTGTCTAAAGTATCAGCTTACCCTAGCGCAGATTCATCTGTCATTTTGGCGAACGATATTGATGATGAGGTTCTTCACAGAAAAGGCCTGAACTCACGCTCAATCACTTTTTCAGGCTGTATCGGCCCTTCCATCATTGGGTTCTGCTAACTCTGGGGTGTCATTCATCCATGCCCTTTGTCATAGACGACGAAGAAGGCAATAATCGAGAGTGGGCCAATTGGTTCATTTGGGTTCGAACATTTGACATCATCCCTGCAGAGTTCTTACCATTTCTCGAAGGGTGGAATCACACTCGTAAGTGAGGTGTCTGGAGCTTCTTCAGATCTTGTCTATGGCAAAAATCAACTAAGTAATAATGTTGTTTTCTTTATTGCAGCAACTTTCTGGATGTCGGCTGAAGTTCATGATCTGCCCGTCTAGGTTCGGAAGCTGGTGACCTATTTGTCCTGTAATGAACGCACGTGGTGAGTTGTGCTTTGCACCGGATGGGGCGTACAACACTGAGGTACCTGCATACATTGTCTTTTCTCTACCTTTGCATACCCAAGGTAACACCTTTGCCTTCCATTTATGCTGGATTCATCGCTTATAGATTTCGAGGGACAAGGTAATGTTGCCATAAAAGGGGAAGGTGCCATTGGCCTCTGGCTCGAGGGGCGATGGCAACGAAGGAGATCGAAACTTGTGATATGAAGGAGCTTTCGATGGTGCTGGTCGGGCTTGTATCTTCAAGGAGGGGGTGTTTCCCGAATCTGTTGTCCCCAGAGTGCTTTATTCCCGGCCAGTGGTTCCTTTAGGTGACCATGTCATGCATTATGTTGGCTCTTCTAGGGCTGCAGGGAAAAAATCAATAGGAGTGTGCTTTGACTTCGAGGAAGTCCGTCGGCTCCATTTTATGGTGAGTTCACGCATAGTTCACTTGTATCCCATGTCTTCCTCCCTCTATTGATCCTTTCTTATGCAGGTCTGTGATGGGCTTAGGTCTGAACTGCTCCGTCAAGGGGCCAAGCTCCAGAAAATTTAGGATAAGGGTGGATCCCATAGGCTCCTCAGCGAGGATAAGGAAGTCGAGTTGCAGTGTTGGCTATATGAGGCGCATCAGAGCTCGAACTATGAGAGCTATTTGGCGGAGCAAGTAAATTTCCAGTAGTGTGTGTTTCGCTCCTTTTTAGCCTCGAGGCTGATTCTTCTTTGTCGTATCAGCTGCGGAAAAAGTCGAAGGCTCTGTACTACCTCAAAGGAGACGTTAATCACGTTAGAATTGCTTGTAGGGAGCTATGGGCTCAAGCGCATGCACGAGCTTTGGAGGAGATGAATGCTTCGGCCAAGGTCCCTGCCTTCGAGGTCCAACTCCACTTGACTCGAGACAACACCAAAGTTTAAGCGGATATGTTAGGAAACTTGAATCGGACCTCTCGAAGGTTAGAGCCGAGATAATTAACGCCCGGGCGGAGGCGGCACAGAACCAAGCCAAGGCCGGTTATGAGATGGCAATTTCTGTGAAGGATGTTGCTGATGCCCAAGCTGAGCTGAAGCAAACCTCGGACCGGGAGAAAAGGATCTAGGAATATGCCCATAGGGAGGAGTTTGAAGAAATCGATGCAAGGGGCTTTGTTCTCTCGGAGAAACTGGCTCGAGCACGGGCGAGTGAACGCAATGCTCGATCTCTTCTCATCAATGTCACGGAGGGCGATTTTGTCAAGCTGTAGCTCTTTAGCGCAAGGTGTAGATTTTGTCATTTTGTAGCTTGGCTCCGAATATATGTAGGGCATGCTTGTAGAGGGAGAATACGTTTTTTCTTGCGCACATGATATATAAGGAAATGTTTTAAAGTTTTATTTCTTTTGTACCTTTTCCCCGCTGTTGTTTTTTATCAGGAAGACTGGTCTTGGCATTTGGCAAGGTCCTTCTCAGTTCGATAATGATCGAACGGTCTCGGGGACCCCTAAGTGTGATTCTTTGTAAGGCCCCGTGAAATCCCTACTCAAAAACCCGGATCCCGTGGATTGAATGATTCATTAAAAAGTCAAGAATAAGTTTTGAGAATAAATACGAGAAATACGGCCCAGAATGCGGTCGCATAATTGAAATGCGGACCGCATACCTGCCGCAGAATGAGGCAGAATGTTGGATAAAATTGAAGTCAGAAATGCGGTCGAAATGCGGTCGCATAATCGAAATGCGGACCGCATACCTGCCGTAGAGTGAGGCAGAATGTTGGATAAAATTGAAGTCAGAAATGCGGTCGAAATGCGGTCGCATAATCAAAAATGCGGACCGCATAGTCGTCGCATATTTTCCTTTGAGTTTTGCGAAGTTCAGTTCTGTGGTGCACTTTGCGACCGCAGAACATGAATGCGGACCGCATTCCTATCGCAGACAGAGTCAGAATGTTTAGATTTTTTGGGAGCATTTTGCGGTCCATTATGCGGACCGCATGTTAATTCTGCGGTCGCAGATGCGACCGCATAGTTGACTCGGGGCTCCAATTTTCTAATATTTAACCCGACTTCCATATCGATATAACCGTTGTTCTAGCTCATTTTGAACATTCATCTGAGCAATTCTAGAGAGAGGAAGAGGTTTCTTAGAGAGGGAAAGTCTCCCATCAAATTATTTCATAAGATTAGGCCAAATCATTCAACAAAATCAAGTGAAGGCTCCTGAATCTTCATCCCAATAGGTAAGGCTCCATCATCTCAGCTCATATTTGTATACTTAGCCATATGGGGTCATTAGGGAAGTAATTCATGGGTATGAGAATGAATCTCTTGCATGCATGCCACCATAAAGTATTGGAAAGTATTAAAATTAAAAAGGAGGCAATAGGGGGTATAACATGGTAGAAATTCCTCACAAAAAGGGGCCTAAGATCACAATGCACCTTTAGTGTTTGATGATATGCTCGAGCCAATCTAGAACTTTAGTTTCGTCTCTAATTCTCAATTTTTAATTCAAAATTTCTTGCTCAATAGATTGAAGCACTAAGAGTTCCAGAAATTTGAAAAGAGTAAGGAACAACCTTATTTGAGGTATGTATGGCTAAAACCCCCTTCTATTAGAAATCGAGCTCCGTTGGTGCTTACGAGCGTGTGGTAAGAGTTGAATTGGTTAGTGTATTGATTGATTGATAAATTAATTGATTTACCTATATCTATACATGTTCGTGAAGGATGTACCTCAATGTGAATAACGTGCCAATCTTGATAATTAGAGAATGATGAAAAGTATAATTAATTGTTGAAATACTTGGGCTATAAGCCGACACTGAAACAAAGAATTATTCATGCTAGCTATGTGCTCACTAATTGTGATTGTGACTTGAAATATCCTTGATATACATTTCAATGATCACAACTTATAAACTAGTATTGAAAAGGGACAATGATTTGATGATGGTGGCTATGAGTTCCCAGAAATTGTTATGATATGTATTGAATAAGGATTTGAATGTGTTGACAAATGAGAATCGAGTAATGCCTCCAATGAGGTGACCTAGCCGATCGGGTCGTGATCGGACACCATGCCGCACACATGGTGGAAATGTGCTGATATTGAATCCCGTATAAGGGAAACGAAATATTGATTGAAAGTAATGCCTCCAATGAGGTGACCTAGCCGGTCGGGTCGTGACCGGACTCCGCTCGAGATGGCGGTGGTGATGAGAACAGTGGTGAACATGTGACAGAATTGCCTTAATCGGTGATGTGGAAATTGTATGAAGAATTATCTGAATTGTTTCTTTGATTTGCCGTATTAATTGCTTGTATCTACGTGACAGTTCTTTCTAGTAAAATGGTGTTTATTTATACATACCAGTACAATTCAAATATACTGACGCCCCTTTTGCTGTGGGTGCTACATTCGCATTATGATTGTGGGTGGCCCTATAGCGGACAGTGCAGACCGTGTGTATCGGAGCGTTCATCTACTTGAAGTCTCGGTGAGCCCCTTATTCTTCCATGGGGCTGCATGGTGTATCTTTTGTAATTATAGTTTTCTTTCATTTTGAGGTATAGCCGGGGCCTTGTTGCCGGTATAGTCATGCTTATGTGTTGTATCTTTAGAGGCTCCAATGACATTATTGTGGGTTATGTATGGGTTTTTGGGGAGTCCCCTATATGTATATATTGTAAATCTTAAACTTGTGATCTCCTTAAGTCATATCTCTAATAGAATCCATGAAGCTAGCTTATGAACGACTAATTTTTATGATATAAAATGAACCAGTAATGTGGTATAAACCGTGTATTATCGTTCAAATTAACCAAAGGCATGAGTTCCCCATTCATATTGAGTTGGGGTAGAAAGCGTTCGGTAAGGCTTGCTCAGTCCGGTTCACTTGATTGAGCGCCGGTCGCGCCTCCCGAGGTTGGGGCGTGACAAACTTGGTATCAGAGCCTAAGGTTTTGAAAATGTCCTAGGATGTCTTGGAGCCGTGTCTAGTAGAGTCCTTCTTATCGGTGTGAAGTCGACCACATCTATAAGTTGGAGGCTATTTGGACATTTAGGAATTTCACCCTTCTTTGATATTCTGGATCGTGCGGTGAAATTGTTTACTTCCTAATCGGTCTGTTGTTCAACCTTTCAGTAAATGGCACTTAAGAAGAAGGCAAAAACTGGCCAAGAAGCCAATGCCACCCCAGGAGTGGTTGATTCACCGATTGATGTTGCGGGTGAGGGTAACCGCCCTGCAATTACCCTGTCGGATCCTCCTATTCCAGAAAAAACTACCTCGGCCCCTACAACTACGGAGGGTACCACTATACCTCCCGATGAGGCTCCTGTCCTGCCTCCAGTTCTAGCTTCCGGTTCTAGCATTTCTGATGGGGATCTTAGGGGAGCTATTCAAATGTTGGCTCAGTTGGTGGCCCATAACCCACAGGTCCAAGGATCGATACCTGGCTCTGATACCAAGTTTGTCACGCCCCAAACTCGGGAGGCGCGACCGGCGCTCAATCAAGTGAACCCGACTGAGCAAGCCTTACCGAACGCTTTCTAGCCCAACTCAATATGAATGCGGAACTCATGTCTTTTGTTAATTGGAACGATAATACACGGTTTATACCACATTACTGGTTCATTTTATATCATAAAAATTAGTCGTTCATAAGCTAGCTTCATGGATTCTATTAGAGATACGACTTAAGGAGATCACAAGTTTAAGATTTACAACATATACATATAGGGGACTCCCCAAAAACTCATACATAACCCACACTAGTGTCCTTGGAGACTCTAAAGATACAACACATAAGCATGACTATACCGGCAACAAGGCCCCGGCTATACCTCAAAATGAAAGAAAACGATAATTACAAAAGATACACCATGCAGCCCCATGGAAGAATAAGGGGCTCACCGAGACTTCAAGTAGATGAACGCTCCGCTACACACAGTCTGCACTGTCTGCTATGGGGCCACCTACAATCATGACACGAATGTAGCACCCCCCACAAAAGGAGCGTCAGTACATTTGAATTGTACTGGTATGTATAACTAAATACCATTTTACTAGAAAGAACTGTCACGTAGATACAAGCAATTAATACGGCAAATCAAAGAAACAATTCAGATAATTCTTCATACAATTTCCACAACACCGATTAAGGCAATTCTGTCACATGTTCACCACTGTTCTCATCACCAGCGCCATCTCGAGCGGAGTCCGCTCACGAACCGACCGGCTAGGTCACCTCATTAGAGGCATTACTTTCAATCAATATTTCGTATCCCTTATAGGGGATTCAATATCAGCGCATTTCCACCATGTGTGCGGCATGGTGTACGATCACGACCCGATCGGCTAGGTCACCTTATTGGAGGCATTACTCGATTCTCATTTGTCAACACCTTCAAATCCTTATTCCATACATATCATAACAATTTCTGGGCACTCATGGCCACCATCATCACATCATTGCCCCTTCAAATTCAACTCTTACCACACGTTCGTAAGCACCAACGGAGCTCGATTTCTAATAGAAGGGGGTTTTAGCCATACATACCTCAAATAAGGTTGTTCCTTACTCTTTTTAAATTTCTGAAACTCTTAGTGCTCCTGAATCTTCATCCCAATAGGTAAGGCTCCATCACCTCAGCTCATATTTGTATACTTAGACATATGGGGTCATTATGGAAGTAATTCATGGGTATGAGAATGAATCTCTTGCATGCATGCCACCATAAAGTATTGGAAAGTAGTAAAATTAAAAAGGATGCAATTGGGGGTATAACATGGTATAAATTACTCACAAAAAGGGGCCTAAGATCACAATGCACCTTTAGTGTTTGTTGATATACTCGAGCCAATCTAGAACTTCAGTTTCGTCTCTAATTCTCAATTTTTAATTCGAAATTTCTTGCTCAATAGATTGAAGCACTAAGAGTTCCGAAAATTTGAAAAGAGTAAGGAACAACCTTATTTGAGGTATGTATGGCTAAAACCCCCTTCTATTAGAAATCGAGCTCTGTTGGTGCTTACGAACGTGTGGTAAGAGTTGAATTGGTTAGTGTATTGATTGATTGAGAAATTAATTGATTTACCTATATCTATACATGTTCGTGAAGGATGTGCCTCAATGTGAATAACGTGCCAATCTTGATAATTAGAGAATGATGAAAAGTATAATTAATTGTTGAAATACTTGGGCTATAAGCCGACACTGAAACAAAGAATTATTCATGCTAGCTATGTGCTCACTAATTGTGATTG
>MU770470.1:100996-146902 GCA_026770625.1 Nicotiana glauca | reverse complement strand
ATTTGAAGATGTTGACAAATGAGAATCGAGTAATGCCTCCAATGAGGTGACCTAGCCGATCGGGTCGTGATCGGACACCATGCCGCACACATGGTTGATATGTGCTGATATTGAATCCCGTATAAGGGAAACAAAATATTGATTGAAAGTAATGCCTCCAATGAGGTGACCTAGAAGGTCGGGTCGTGACCGGACTCCGCTCGAGATGGCGGTGGTGATGAGAACAGTGGTGAACATGTGACAAAATTGCCTTAATCGGTGTCGTGGAAATTGTATGAAGAATTATCTGAATTGTTTCTTTGATTTGCCGTATTAATTGCTTGTATCTACGTGACAGTTCTTTCTAGTAAAATGGTGTTTAGTTATACATACAAGTACAATTCAAATGTACTGACGCCCCTTTTTGTCGGGGGTGCTACATTCGTATTATGATTGTAGGTGGCCCCATAGTGGACAATGCAGACTGTGTGAAGCAGAGCGTTCATCTACTCATCTACTCAAAGTCACGGTGAGCCCCTTATTTATCCATGGGGCTGCATGGTGTATCTTTTGTTATTACAGTTTTTCATTTTGAGGTATAGCCGGGGCCTTGTTGCCGGCATAGTCATGCTTATGTGTTGTATCTTTAGAGGCTCCAAGGACACTAGTGTGGGTTATGTATGGGTTTTTGGGGAGTCCCCTATATGTATATGTTGTAAATCCTAAACTTGTGATCTCCTTAAGCCGTATCTCTAATAGAATCCATGAAGCTAGCTTATGAACGACTAATTTTTATGTTATAAAATGAACCAGTAATGTGGTATACACCGTGTATTATCGTTCAAATTAACCAAAGGCATGAGTTCTGCATTTATATTGAGTTGGGGTAGAAAGCGTTCGGTAAGGCTTGCTCAGTCGAGTTCACTTGATTGAGCGTCGGTCGCGCCTCCCGAGGTTGGGGCGTGACATTCTCTATATGAACAAGTGCTGGGCCTCCATGCTCGGCTTGGCTATTTAGGCTTAGTTTTCGAGTCGGGCTTCGACTCGAGCCTTCATGTCTTTGCATTTGTTGTGCCTATGCTTGTGGATGGTAGTCGCATTCATCCTGTGCCCTTGGGCATTTTGCTGTTTTGACTATTTGGATCCAGTATCCAAGTTACATTGTGACTTCGAGCTCCAGTTCACCCTTAGGCTTTTCCTGCCAGCATGGTCGGATGGTGACGACCCTTTGTGCTTCTGGGCTCAAGTTCTCTTGCGGTCCCATGGCCTGGGGATTTAGTTGGCTGATGATAGTATCATATGAGCCACGCCCTTAGACATATTGCTTTTTAGCTATTTTAACGGCTCAGTCTCTGAGTCTTGCTGTGACTCGAGCTGTGATCGGCCTTTATGTCTATCAAATCTACGGGTGACAATATTGGCGCTTGTGTTGCGCCTTTAGGCGTACTATATTTTTTGGGTTCAGTCTACGAGTCGCGTTACGATTCGAGGTGTAATCGACCTTTAATTTTCCTTGAATTGGCAACAACGTTGTTCATGCTATGCCCGCTTTCATGTTGTGCCCTTAGGCATATCACGCCTTCGAGGTCCAATCACCGAGTTACGTTGCGATTCGTGCTACGATCAACCGTTAAATTGTCTTGAGTCTCCGGGCAGCGACAATGGCGCTTGTGCTGTGCCCTTACGCATGTTGCATTTATTAGGTCTAGTCTCTGAGTCGGTTTGTGATTCGAGCTATAATCGACCCTCAAATCTTATTAAGTTTCAAGCGATGGAGGCACTTATGCCGCTTGGTCGTAGAGACCTTTTAATATGTGTCTTGTAGGCTTTGTATAGTTAACTATTTTGGATCCAGTCTCCAAATCGGTTCACGATTCAAGCTCAGTTTGATCCTTAAGTTGTCAAAATGCTTTAGCTAGCGACAACGGCTCTTACGCTGTTCGGTCGTAGAGACCTTTTAGTATGTGTCCGGTAGGCTTACTTAGCTGGCGATAATGGCTCTTACGCTATTTTTTCCCATGGGCTTTGTATAGGCTTTGTATCCGCTTATTAAGGTTTTTTTGTAATATTTTGCTTGACCCATCGTTGGTTCCAGAGGAACCTCGATTTCAAGTCGTTTTCAGCGATGATTTGAGCTTCTTGTAAGGTTCGTAGCTCATAGGTCGAGTAGATTCACGCTTTGCATTTTTGGAGCTGACATTGTTGGGGCTCATTTTTGCCCGTGGAGGGAAGCTTGTTTTGGCCGGTTCTTTCCTGAGTATATCGGAGTGATGGCCTATGATTTTTTAGCAACAGTCGGGCGTCCTTGAGTCGCATTTTTGGGTTGTGTCAGCCGTTTTGACTGTAGTCGTATGCGTTTGGCCGTAGCTATTTTTGATCCCTTAGTGATAGTTTAGGTGTCTATGTCGAGGGTATGCCCTTTAGGGATTCTAACAAATGCAACGTATAGCCTAAATATCGGGATTTTCTTGCCTGTTGAGGTCTTACAGTTTTATCATCCCTATTGAGGTCTTATAGTTTGTCATGCCTATTGAGATCTAATAGCTTGTCATGCCTATTAAGGTCTTATAGTTTGTCATGCCTGTTGAGGTCTTGCAGTTTGTAGAATATATCTGGTTGTGTCGAGGCTGCCCGTTAGGGTCTTACAATATTGGATTTTTCCAGCTGTGTGGCGATTGACAGTAGTCTCCGAGTCATCGAGTATGTTCAAGATTGAAGACAACTTCTCATGAACTCGGAGTTACCTTCCTTAGGCTTGATGATCTCGGAGTTCCGACCTTAGGGTCGTGCGAGTTGTCAGATTGCTTATATTAGATTTTTGAATATATCGGGACCTATCTAATGGAGAAGTATCTGTCGTGAATGAACCAAAATAATCTTTCTTGAAATGTGAAATGCCAAAGAGATGTTTTTTATTGCTTGAAGCAGACATAGGTTGTGATGGAATGCCGACAATACACATATATTCTTCATTGCTTGGCATAGATATAGGTTGTAAATACATGTTATCTCGTTTTCATGAGCTCGGCCTGCACGGGTTCGGCTCCCCTGATCATTTGATCTGCTTTGTATGGTTCTGTCTCAAAGCCTAGCCTGCCACTTGTTGGCCCTTGTGAGGAGACGATGCTCTTTTAAGAAAAGCCCGGCGTGTGTCGCCTGACTATAGATGGAGGAAGCCCAGCGATCTCGTAGTATATTTTTTTGGAGGGTACGCTACTCTACTAATAATCTTGTTGGTAAGACCTATGGGTTGCAAACTCGATCGAGGAAAGAGAGCTCAGCGGATCCTGCAAGGGCCTTGGAACTCCGAGTGGAGTTCAGGATTTATAAATTCCTTGGCTGACTTCCTGAATGTACGTTAGTAAAAAGAGAAAGACAATCAAAGGAATGGAGTAGTTCATCCTTGCTACGGGATACGTAGGCCTCATTTTGAGATTTAGCGCTGGCACCGGCGACTGGTTGAATGGTACGCTGCCCTACTAATAATTTTGCTAGCGAGCCCTCCTTCGGGTTGGCAGCCCGTTCGAAGATAGAGAGTTTGGCCAATTCAGTAGAGACTTTAGGTCTGCGAACGGAGTTTCGGATTTCTGAACGCATTGGTTGGCTGGCTGCACGTAAGTCAGCAAAAAAGGAAAGGAACAATAAAGGGACAAAGTAATCCTCCCTTGCCGCGGGGTGTGTAGGTGGTGTTTTCGAGGTTTAGTACTTTCCCGCCATCTTGGGGATTGTCGTCGAATGCCTTGGTTCTACCTTTGTTTGGGAGTCCCATCCGTTTGGTAGAGTGGTGTTGGAATTGCCTCCGGGCAGTGTACGCGTTGTCATTCAAATAACATGCCCGCACTTTGCAGGCTAGGGATCCTCATCCGCATCCAAGAGAGTTGTATAGAGGGGAGTTGCTTTCTCGATAGTTGTGGCGACCGGTTTCTGGAGTCCGTCAATGGTTTGAAGTGTGGGTGTGGTTCGGTTTGTTGGTCCAAACTGCCCTATTGGCTTTGGATCGACTCCATTGGCGTGATTGGTCAAATCGCCTGTACTCACGGTTACACTTCAATTTTAATAAGATAAACGAGGAACAAGAGAGGTTACCGGCGTGTCAATATGAGGTCTAGGCAAAGTCTAGGTGTCCCTCCCTTCGGATGTAGGGGTACTCTTTGCGTACATTTCCTAGATCCGTAGCCCCGGCGGTGGATACTTTCTTCTTATATTATCTGGACCTTTGAAGGGTGCCATCGCCCTTTTATTGCCGCGGCAATAAATTGTGGCTTGTCGGCTTTACTTTTCCTGGTCTCCTTCCTTCCTAACCGCTCGATGATACCCCGTCGAATAGTACGGTTGTCGTTCTCTCAAGCTGGCAGCCTTGTGCACCTTATGGTTCTTGCGTCGAGCCGTATTTCTTTTGTATGGGTTTTGGTCGAACGAGTCTGGGCTGCCAGCACTCTCGGCTTCGCTTATGGTGATCACGATATTTGATGTAGCGATGTAGAAATCACGCCCAGCTGGGCGGGGTTTCCTTACCAGCTGTGCTTTGTTGAACCTGGTTACGTTGGAGGTTCCTCGAGAATGCTGCCCTCAGGCCATCTCCCTACCGTTGTGAGGTATGTTGCACCTCAGATCATTCCTTTCACTTCCTGCGTATGAGTAATATCTCTATCTGCTTTGCATCAACTTCTTTGCTAGAGTCTGCTCGGATATACTGAGCCCGATAAGGTTCCTGGATGGTTTCCCTTGGTTCTGATTCGAGGCTGACACCGGGTGCGGTCATTCAACCAGCCCTCGATCGAATACCTGATCTGGCTTTGCTTAAAATGTCCTAGATTCATCGGGTGTGCCTTCTTTAGGCTTCCAGCAAAGTCCAGTGCTATCCAACCATTCGAAATTGGGAGCAATCGCATTCGTCCTATCGGGGGATGGGGTGTGGCTCCTCGCGATATTTCATTCTTTTACTTGTTTGGCCTTGGGTGTGCCAGGCCCTTTCATTATTACTTTGTTGATACGAGTGTGCGCTTCTACAGAAGACTACGATTGCATGGCGAGCGAGTCAGTGAGGCCAGATGCCAAGCAGTAGTGTGGTGTCACGGTTTTCTTTGGGGGAGTGTCTTCGAGGTTCCTTAGAGAGAAGGTCTTGTACATATCATCTCGGGGGTTGCTTCCTTCAAACGAGCATGGGAGGGTGGTGGAGTTCCCGGAGGGAGCCAAGGCCCTATCACATCTGGGGAGTCCTGGTGTTCTGGGCTTCTACGGGGTGAGTTCCGGAGCTGTTCCCCCGAGAGGGGATTGTTGCGGAAACTCCCATGATTCTAATCTGATCGTTTGGAGGAGATTCCCCAGTGTCTCTGCCGCGCCGGGGTCGGTCATCGATTCATCGTCATTTGACCTCTTGAATTCCGGTTCATCATAAGAAGATGTCCCTGTTTCTACTGCATCGAGAGTCTCCGGGCGATCTAGCAGCTGAGCGATAGCCAGTTGTTGTTGCTGCAATATTTCAAGGATAATATGAAGATTAACTTCCCGTTCCAACCGGGCCGGGGTTTTTGGAGCTTTTTATTGGTCAACGGGATGTATGCTATCGTTGGTGCACGGGGCTTCATCGACTTGTCGCGCGCCTCGTAAGCCTGCATCCACTTGACTCGACCCGAATGCGTTATTAGGGTCCTGTGGCATCGTGTCAACCGCTGAAACAGCCATACTACTTCCGTCATGGTTATCGGGGTAATCATTCTCGATTTTGCTCACTGAGCCAGACATTAACCTGAAATCGGAAGATCTTGGACAAGAAAAGAGTGAAGGATACCGTGCGTTTACGTGAGAAAACCAGCAAGAAAACAGTCTCTATTATTTTTAGCCCAATGCTGGACGCCAAACTGTTTACAGTGAAAATGGTAACAATAATTAAATTTGTAAATGGGATCCTAAAAATACGTGATCTATTTCCCAAGCTAGTTTTAAGGGTAGTTTGTATTAAGACAACACAGTATAACGATAGAATATAAGCTAAATTGATGCAGTAAGCAAACCGAAGGGCCTGCTGACCGGATGCGGAGTAGGTCGACGGAGGCCTCGGGGCCGAGGCTCGAGCCGAGATCGTGCTGCCGGGGAAAGTCGGGGAAGGGATAACAAGCAAAGATACGATTAAGTAAGGCTCCTTATGGCCATTGCACAGCTAGACGGGTCTAGAACAAGTAAGAAAATAATAAACACGAAGTGGCCTCGGGCCAATGAGAACAAATGGCTTAGAAGAAAAGAGAGAAAGAGAGAATGATATTATTGCACTTATGGAGAAATGGAGAAACATCCAACCCTTTACAAGGTGGAGTGAGCCCCATTTATATAGGAGGGGAGTCTCGGTTACAAATATATGGAGAGTAAATGCAAAGTACGGTGATTGGATGGATTGACATGATGTCACACCATAGGCTCTAGGCAGGTCGGGTTTGTCAAATATAGTCGTGTGCCTAGAGGGCTTCTTCCTCTGTCCTGGATTCTTCCTTTCTTTCCTTCAAATCGGGCTTCGACGAGCCCCGACGTCAAGGACGAGATCATGAGCTCCTACCCTTGAAATCCCGAGCCATGCTTGCGAAATGTCTTGACAGCGGGAAATTAAGTCCTTTAATTTCACCGTGCACAATTGGAATGTATTTTGGAGTTTCTTGGTAGATTTAGGCTTGAATTGGCGAAATTGGAATTTTGACATTTTTTGGTTAGCAGTGGCAATTTTGATATCAGGTTCGGAATGAAATTCCGAAAATTTGAGTAGATCTATTGTGTTGTTTGGGACGTGTGTGAAAAATTTCATATCATTCAGATTAGGTTTGCTGGACTTTTTGATCGATTGCAAATTCGAAATATTTAGAACCCTTAGGATTGAATCCGAGGGTGATTTAGTTTTTTGGCATTATTTTGAGTGTTGCAAGGGTTGTATGAGTTTGAAAGGTGATATGTGACTTGTTGGCGTGTTTGGTTGAGGTCCTGAGGTCCTCGAGATGGTTTTGGTTGGTTGTCAAAAAGTTTGCACTTGGAAATTTGCAATAGAAATTCCTGCTTCTGTTGTTTCCGCACCTGCGGATTGGGGACCGCAAGTGCATGGAGGTAGCCACAGGAGCAGAAGATTTACTGCACCTGCGAGCCAGTAGGTGTGAAGCCTGGGGCACAAGTGCGGATGTTTGGCCTTAAGTAAAAAATCGCAGGTGCGGCTATTTTGTCACAGAAGCGGTCTGCAGATGCAGAATTGGAGCCGCATGTGAGTTAGGACAGTGATATTTCAAGGGGAATCGAAGGTTATCAGTTGGGTGAGCCACTTCAGCTTTATTACTTGTGTTTCTGACCATTTTTCCATTGTTTAATCATGGTATTAGTGGAAATTGGGGAAGAAAGTTGAAAGATTAGGGCTTGTAATTGGAGAGCTTTGAGTGGGGATTTGAAGGTCATTTTGAGGTTCGATTTCATTGTTTTTGTTATGAATAGACTTGTAGGTGGATGAGGATTCTAAAGATATGATTTTTATTGAATTTCGAGATGTGGGCCCGGTGGCCAGGTTTGGGAAATTTTGGAATTTTTTAGTAAATTTGATAATTTTCATATGGGCTTCATTTTTGTAGTGTATATTGAATATAATATAGTAATTTTGGTTAGATTCGGGCATTTGGAGGCCGAATCAAGAGGCAAGGGTATTGCATGCTAGAGTTTGGCTTGGCTTGAGGTAAGTAACGCTTCCAAACTTGGTTCTGAGAGTTTGAAAGCCTGAACTATGTGTCCTATGATTACTAATGATGTGACGCAAATGCCAAATAATGGGCGTGTGGGCATGCACCGTGGGAATCGCGGCATGTATTGTTCCGTGGCACCGCTTAGTGACTCTTTCTTGCTGATATCTGTGTTGCACATATGTGATTAAGTTGATGAGCTATAAATCATGCTAATTATCATGTTAAGGCTTCACACCAATGCAGTAGAAACCCTGGAGGTCGATTCTTGCTATCGTATTACTTGCTTCATTGATATTATGTACTACGTCATGTTCATGCATATTATATCATGCCTCATTCTCGATTATCTTTATTTGACATATCATATCGTTGCTCAGGCTAGTATCATGACATTTTGATCCCATGTGAGTGAGGCTGGAGAGTGATGACTGAGTAAGGCCGAGAGCCTAATATTGAGTGACTGTATGTGATCAGGATGCACGCTGCAGCGAGATATTGATTAGGCCTTCGTTGGCTTATTATAGCACTTGGGCTAACAGGAGCCCCTCCACAGTCTTTACACCCCCAGTTAGTGCAATTGATGATATTGAGAGATAGATCTTCCCAGTACATGGATCTTGTCCGAAATATTTATACTTGGAGATGGATCTTCTCTACAGGGCTGGAATGGCCTTCTTCAGTACTGGATGACCACGGTCAGTGATATATATATATATATATATATATATATATATATATATATATAAAAAATCCAGGATGGATCTTCCTCGGCCGGGTAGTCATATACAGTACCGAGTGGCTGAGCGCTTGTGAGTAGAGATACATGGTATTTGATCATGCTAGTCGTGCATTGGTACTTAGAGATTTCTGGAGTTTTATACTCCGTTCTCATCAGACTACATTTATTTACTGTTGAGTTTTACTTGAACTACAAGCATGCCTGCTTTTTGTACAATTACATGCTATTGTCTGTTGAAGTTTAGTTCATCACTACCTGTCAGTCCATAGTTTTGACTTGTTACTTACTGGGTTGATATACTCACGTTACCTCCAACACAATTGTGTGCAGACCCAGGTATCTCCGAGCACGGTAGTGGTTGATGATCATATTGTTGATACTAAATTTTTCCCCAAATATTTTAGAATTAAATATATACCTTCAAAATCATGCATTAATAGCAATTGGTATTTTTCTATAATTTTCCTATATTTTTATTAATTTATCTAGGATTTTATTCCCAATAAATAATTACAAAATGGCATTACAAATGATTTCAAAAGCCTATCTTGATTTAATTTATTATTTATGGTCCTATTTAAACCAAATTATTTCATAATTAGCGAAATTGGCATCTTTTGGCTATAATTGCAATAACTTTGCAATTATAGCCCAATCATATGATTTTAGACTATTTTCTGACCAAAAATTAAGCAAAGGTAATCATTTTTAACTATTTTATATGAATAAAATTCATTGTGTATAATTATTAGACAATTTATAAGTTATTTTATTCAATTTAATTGAGTATTTAACAAATAGCCCTATTTTGTTTCAATTATAACATAATTAAACTAGCCCCAAAACCCGAAATAGATCAGCCCAATACCCAGGCACAAACCTAAATCCTACCCGACCCAATCTCTGGTCCAATCTGGACCGTTGATCAATTCTAATCAACGGTCCAGATTCCCCCACACCATAATTTACATAAAGACTACCCCCTCCCCCTCAAACCCTCATTCACATCCTCTCATTTTCTCTCATCCTCTCCGCCGCTACATCTCTCATCTCTCTCTCAAAATCCTCTCTACTAAACCTAGCTCCTCTCATCGGCCGTTGACATACTGGCAACTATGGTGGTCTCACTACCATCCTAACCCCCGTGGCTCCTTCCTACACCGGGTTACTACTGCCTTAAGATCCTCAAAGTAACCAGAGGCGGTTTAACTCACCTCCCATGGTCTCTATGTCATTCTCATGCCGTCCATGACCATCCGAGTAAGATTCTACCATCTCCGGCTAGAACTTGTTGTTTCTAGGCTGGAATCTCTCCATCTCTGGGTTCTCTCTCTTGATTTCTAACATCTGCAACAAGATCAGATTCTATTTGAGTTATCTTTACTGTTTTCTTAAGGATTTCTCCGATTTCTTCTAAAACGACTCTTCATCTTCAAACTAGGGTTTCTTAACCCCTTTTCAAAATGCTTTCTCTTCTGATTTTTGGTATTACTCTATGATTTTACCATGTTTAAATGGTTTATTCAATTTTTCCTTTTATCTGATTCATTACGATAAAAACCCTAATTTTTGGTCTTTATCTTGGATTCTGAGAACTGTCCTTGCATATTTGTTCATTTAATTCGTTCGCATGTCTGTTATTCATGAATATGTTCTATGTTTCTATGATTTTTACCCTATTATGCTCATTAGGGTCTCTAATTTTGCTTCTTCCACCTATACTATGTTTATTTTGTTTATTAACATAAATTTGTGTTAATTCCTCTAATTAGTACTATTCTTTCTAGTTGAATTCCTCACATTATCTTATTTTTATTTACCGTGAAAATAGTAACAACATTTAAATTTGTAAATAGTATTCTAAAAATACGTAATCTATTTTTATGTTAGTTTTTAGAGAAGATGATGCTTGAAATATTATGTTTAACAATGAAATGTAAGTTAAAATGAGGCAATAACCAAACTGAGAGGCCTTCTACCCGGGTGTAGAACTGGTCGATGGGGGCCTGGGGGTCGAGACCTTGGTCGAGCTTGAGCAATCGAGGGCATTCGAGAATGGGATAACAATTAAAATATGATTAAATAAGGCTCATTATGGTCAATACCAAGTGATCGGATGAACAACAATAAGAAAGCTATGAATATTAAAGTGGCCTCGGGCTAGTGAGAACGAGCAAGTTAGAAAGAAGAGGGAGAGAGAGATATTATTGATCTTGTGGAGAAATAGTTGGAGCAACATCAGCCCATCACAAGGAAGTGTGGGTTCCCTTTATATAGAGGGGAACTTGGCTATAGTACAACATGCATTAACTGTAAAGTAGTGAGATGGGATGACTAGACGCAATGCTTCGTCATAGGCTCTGCATAGGACGGCTTTGTCAGACTTTACCATGTGCCTAGGGAACTTTCACTTCTATTCTAGCCTCGTCCTTCGTCTTTTTCGAGTCGGGCCTTGACAAGCCCCGATGGACGGGACTCGGTCATGGCTACACATCACCAAAGTCCCGAGGCATTCCTCTGAAGTGGCTTGATAGTAAGAAATCGAATCCTCTGATTTTGTCGCATACAGATAGTCTCTGTATTTCCCAAAACAAAGTGATGGGAAATGATTCTGACACTTGACTTCTCGAGCATCTTATGGCAATGTCATACCCATGATGCAGCCTGTGGCGCGAGCTTTTGTGGCGAACGGGTGTCCCGTGGACTTGTGCATTTTGACTTCATTCAATGCACTGTCATTTCCTGCTCTTCAAGGTGAAATTACTGCCGTCGATTTGGTTATTCAAGAAAAAAGTAATTGTGTTCGCCAGTCAATCTTCCAAAGCCTCGATGACCGTGTCGTTACCCCTTATAAATGGAGGTGTCTCGATGTTGTTTTTCTATCCCAGTACCTTCGTTGGCTCATTTGCCCATTTCTTCTTTTCGTCTTCCTCTATCCTTGAACATCATGTTTGGGGCTTATGGCCTCAGGACTGTTCGGCTGAACTCCCATGGGTTGTGTTGTTGCCTTTTGCCGGAGCTTCCCTTTGTCGAGCATGATCATGTTGTCCTATCGCTACTGTGGTCATTGATATATTTATCGTTGATATTGTTGTTGACCCAAGATGATGATGGATGGGGAGTCAATTTTCCCCTTATGTAGACAGTCGTTTGGACAATACACTGTTGCATTCTGTCCTAACTAGGCCTGGTATGGCACTTCATCCTTCGGGTTTCTTTTTTCCTTCCCCAAGGGATAAAGTGGAACGGCCGGCCGCTGAGGCCGTTACCTGCCAAACCTGCAACCTCTGGCTTCGATGGGCTATGCCTCTTTATTCTGCCCTTCTTCATCCCCTTGTTTTCCTCTTCTTCATCTTTTTCCTCGGCGGGGATCTTCCGCGGAATTGAGCTTGGAACCTAGAAGAGATGGTGGTCAAAGGAATCGCCCTTGAGGATGCGTTCTCAAAGGGACGGTGCTCGAGGATGCTGATAAAGGAGATGGGCCTTCAAGGATGGACCGGGCTATTCGGGTTTTATCATATGTAAATCCTCCTGTTCCTCCGCTTTTGTGTAGAGATCCTCTATAGGCTTTTGAAATAGCATGTGGACCCCTCGAGGGCTGTTGTACATGGATATTTATAAATGCACAGATATTTCCTTGATTTATATTTTCAATCTCCGCCCTATTGTTGTATGTTCTTGTGTGCTTTGAGGCCTTCAATTATTTTCCTTTGTTGGCTGCTGACACCTAATTTAGGTGCGAGCGTTCTTTCCGATTCTTTGGTGACTGACATGGCTCTTCTCTGAGCCTATGATCATACCTTGGATAAGACCTAAATTGATCTGATAGGCTCGGGTTGTTGGGTCCTTCGACTCGTATAGAGATGGTCTGCTGGATTTTGAAGCTTTCGAGACTAGCATCCTGAGCGAAGGTCAGCTTCGGGTACCCAGGGGTCCTCTTTTTGGACTTGACACAGATAGCTTTTTAAAGTGTAGTTGATAGATTTTTATTGAGGTGTTGCCTATACTTGGGCGATGTCTCGATTCTTCCTGGAGTCTTCGTGATCGGAGCTTCGCGTGCTTATTTTTCTTTTTTAGAAAAGAAAAACATGAGATCGGGTACCTTTTTGAGTCGAGCAATGGCGTTGAAAGCTTCCCGAAGCCTGACTTTTCCATTTTGGTGGAGATCCTCAAAGTCGGGTTCTGTCTTGAAACTCGAGACAATATGGTTGACTCCTTGAGGCCTGTCTTCTCATTGATGGATGCTTGTGGTTTCGGCTATCACCCCGTCGATCTGTATCGATGTCGTTGGCTTTCCAGGGCTCACTTCGGATAGGTGAATCATCATTGTATCCTACATATATGTAAGGTGGCCTTTGTTTCTTTTAGAGATTACATTATTCTGGATAGTCATCTCTCCGCCTTGGCATTGGGACCTTCCTCTCTTCTGGTGCAAAAAGTGTTGGAGCATATTTTTGCCTTAGTCTACTGATTTTACCATAGTCGTGGCAACTACTTCGAGGCCGGCTCGATAGGGAGGGGAGAGTTCCACGCTCAGCATTCAGGATTCGCGGGAGTTCCCTCCGAAGATTGTGTCTTTGATAAGGGAGGAACATTTGGAGATGGTGAGGAGATATTGCATATGGAGCGAGGAGATAACGTTGTAGGCACTTTCCCCAGGTGAGAGCATTACACTCTCTATTAATGGATTCTTGAGCGTGTACCTATATCCTTTCGCATTTGGCCCCCTTTATAGGGTCGTGCTTAATTTCTGCTTGAAGTATCAGGTTACCCTAGCATAGATACATCCATCATTTTGGCGAGTGCTATTGATGATGAGGTTTTTTGTGGACAAGGCCGGGCTTGAATTCATGCTCATCTACATCGTCAAGCTGTACCGGCCCTTTCATCACCGAGGCTTGTTAACCTTGAGATGTCGTTCATCTATTCTCTTTATTGTTGATGATGAAAAAGGTGATGACCAAGAGTGGATCAGTTGATTCGTCCGGGTTCGAACGGCTGACATTGTCCCCGTAGAGCTTACGTCGTTTCACGAGGGTTGGAATTACGCTCGTAAGTGGAATGCCTGGTGCTTTCTCAGGTTTTGCTTATAGCAAAATTCTGTTAAGTAACTATTTTTCTCCCCTTTTCCAGCGACTTCATAGATGCCAGACAAAGTTTCGATCTATCCGGTTGGATTCAGAGGTTGGTGACCAATTCGACCTATGATGAGCCTAGGTGGCGAGTTGTGTCTCGTGACACATGGGAAGAGAAATATAGAGGTATGCCCACACGATGACTTTACCTTGGCCTTCGTGTATTTGAGATAAAATTTTCCCCTTTTCGTTTGTAGTATCTTTGTCGTCATAGGTATCGGGCGGTCCCTTAGGGCGAGGTAATTTTCCTCCGGGGAGGGGGAGGATTCGTTGGCCTTTGAGCCGAGGGACGATGGTGATCAAAGGGACTTACACTTACAGTGTGATGGAGATTTTAGCGGGGCAAAATGGGCCCGTGTCTTTGAGGAAAGATCATCGCTCGAGCCTGCTGTTCCTGGAGTCTTTGGTTCCTAAATGGCGATTTCTCCAATGGAACATGCCTCGACCGAGGTTGGTTCTTCTGGGGCAGAAGGGGCTGGACTGGCAGAAGTGTGCTCGGCCTTCGAGGAAGTCTGCCGGCTTCACTTCATGGTAACTCTTGGCATAGTCCTTCTGTACTTTGTGTCTTCACTTCTCTATTAAGTTTTTCTTCCGTAGGCCTTTTATAAGCTCAGTTATGAAGTTCTCCATCATAGGGCTAGGCTTCAGAAAGCTATGGATGAGGGTGATTCTCTCAAGCTTTTCAGCGAGGAGAAGGAGGTTGAGTTGATGCGCGGGCGATACGAGGTGTACCAAAGCTCAAGTTACGAGAGCTATGTGATGGAGCAGGTAACCTTTCGTAGAATGCATTTCACCTTTTTGACCCTTAAGGTTAATCCTTTTGCCTATTTTAGTTGTAGAAAAAGATAGAGGCTCTGGAGTGCCTCAGGGGCGAAGCCAACCACAGTAGGAATACTTGCAGTGAACTGAGGGCTCAGGTCCAAGCTCACGCTTTAGAAGAGAAGGGTTCTTTGGCTAAAGTTCTAGCCGTCGAGGTCCAACTCCAATTGGCTCATGACAATGCTTTAGTTCAAGCGAAATGATCGCGAGGCTCGAGTCTGAACTCTTGACGGTCAGGGCTCAAATTGTCGATACTCGGGCTGAAGCAATATTGAGTCAGACTAAGGCTGATCAGGAGATGGCGATTTGTTCTAAGGATGCAACTGCAGCCCAAACCAACTTGAAAGGGGCCCTCGATCGCAAAAAGAGGGTCGAGAAATACGTTCGTTGTAGATCCTGAAGAGAGGTACTCAAGGAGGTCGATATCAGTGGCTTTCTTCTCTCGGAAGAGCTGGCTCAAGCAAAGGCGGATGAGCGTGATGCTTAGTCTCTTCTTGCCGATGTCGCAGAGAGCGAATCTGGCAGGTTGTAGCCCTTTGGAGCGGAGTGTAGATTTTGTTGTTTTTCCGGTTTGTATTTAATACTTATAGAGCATGTTTGTAGATGGAGAGTGAGCCTTTTGTGTATGTAATATAAGAGGAAAATTGAAGCTTTATTCCTTCTACATCTCTTTTTGTATTACTTTTGACTAGGCAAGCTGGTCTTGGTGCTTGGCGGGAGCCTCGTAGGTTAGGAACTAATCAGGCAGGCCCGGAGGCTCTTAAGTGTGATTTTTTACATGAGCAGGAGTTGGGCCTCTATGCTTTGCCCAAATGTTTTAGCCTTAGTCTTTGAGTTAGACCTTGACTCAAGCTTGCCTGCCCTTCAAACTTCCATGCCCGTGCGGGCGGATAGTAATTGTTCTTGTTTCTTGCCCTTGGGCATTTGCTGCTTCAACTATTTTAGGTCTAGTCTCCAAGTCGGGTTGCGATTCGAGCTTTAATTGATCTTTAAGTTCTTTCCTTCCTGCATGGACGGATGACGATGACTTTTTTGTGCTCTGAGCCGAAGTGACTTTACTGGTGCGTAACCCGGAGGCTCATTTGGATGGCGACAATGGCATTTATGTCGTGCCCTTAGGCATATTGTAGTTAACTATTTTGGATCCGAAATCCAAATCGAGTTACGAATCGAGCTCATTCAATCCTCAAGTTTTCAATTTTTGAGCTGGCGACAGTGGCTCTTACAGTGTTTGGTCATTAAGACCTTTTTAGTGTGCGGCCCGAAGGCTCATTTGGTTGGCGACAATGGCTCTTACACTTTTTCCCGTGGGTTTTTTTTGTAGATTTTGTTTTCCTCTCATTAAGGTCTTTTTGAAATGATTTTTCCTGACCCATCGTCAGTTTTGGAAGAACCTCCATTTCAAGTTATTAGCAGCAATGTTCGATCACCTCAGAAGGTTCTTAGCTCGTAGGCTGAGCAGCTCGAAGCATTGTGATTTGGATCTGAAATAGTCGAAGCTCGTTTTTGCCTGTTAAGGGAAGACAATTTTAACTGGTTCTTTCCGAAGTATATTCGAAGTAATGGCCTGCAATTTTGTTTAGCGACGGTCAGGCTTCCCCGAGTTGCATTAATTTGGCTGGATCAACCATTTTGACCATAGTCATATGTGTATGGTCAGCGCTATTTTTATCCCGAGAGATTGTTTAGGCGTCTACACCAAGGGTATGCCCTTTCGAGATTCTTACAAATGCGACGTATAGCCTTAAACTTCGAGATTTTCAGTTTCAAGCCTGTTGAGGTCTTACAGTTTGTCATGCCTTTTGAGGTCTTACAGTTTGTTATGTCTGTTGACGTCTTACAGGTTTTCATGCATGTTAAGGTCTTACAGTTTTTGTTGATATGTAGAACAGATCTGGTTATGCCGAGTCTTCTCACTCGAGGTCTTACAGTTTCTGGTTTTCCAGTGCTTGGCAATTAATGACAATCTCCGAGTCATCGATTTTGCTTAGGCTCGAAGTCTGCTATTCGTGAGGTCAGTGTTGCCTCGTTGGGGCCTTATGAGCTCTAAGTTCCGACCCTAGGGTCGTGTGGGTTTTGAATTGTCGACGCTAAGTCTCCGAGTATTTCGGGATGCATTCGTTGGAGGGGCCCTTACCGTGATCATGTTAAAATCCCATTTTCTAGAGTAGGAGCTAAAAAATATTCTTTATTACTTGGCGTAAATATACATATTGTTTCATCGTCATAAGCTCGGCCCGCACTGGCACGGCTCTTCGAATCATTTGGTCTGACACACGATTCCCTATTAAAACTCAGTTTTCCATTCCCCAGTCCTTTCAAGGGATCTCACCCTCAAAAGAAGATCATTGCTCATCATTTGACTGTAGAAAAAGGCACGTGATCTTGTCGGATTCTCCTTTGGGGGTACATTGCTCTGCTAATAATCTTGCTGGCGAGACCCTCTTTGGGGTGGAAGTCCAACCGCGACGAGTTCTATTTAAGGCCTTGGGATCTTCGGGTGGAGTTAGAACTTCCGAATGTCCTGGCTGATTGTCTCCACACAGGTTAGTGAAAAAAATAACAAAGGAGTGAAGGAGTTCTTTCTTACCACGGGATGTGTAGGTGATGTTTCAAGATTTTGGTATGTTCTTTCCATTTTAGGGTTTGGGCCCTAGTACAGACCCCCGTTGTGTTTAATTAGGCTTGGCCGAATACGTGGTTTGCTTAAACCTTGATCTTTTCAAGGATGTTGGTATTGATGTCGGCGATGCATCATATGACGAGGAGTTTCCCCTCGCCACGTATTGCTCCCACTGGACGGTTTAAATTCCACCCCTTGCGTTGGATGTCATTCTTTTGGCAAAGCGGGGTCGATGCTATCTCCAGGCGGTGTGCTCGTGGCCATCTAAATAAGATGTCTGTGCTTTGCGCCTTTTTTGACGGTATAGAACTCGGCATTCTAGTCTGAGCTGGGCAGGTTGTATCGAAAGAATGGTCTTCCTTCTTGTCATAGCGATCATCGTTTGGAATCCGTCAAAGATTCGAGATGCGGGTAAGATTTGGTTCGTTAGTCTGGGCTGCCCTATTGACCTCGGTCCGACATCGTTGGTATGTTGACCGAACCACCCGAATTCAAGAGCATATGTTTTATTTGAAATGAATCAAACGAGGGAGAAGATTAACAGTGTGTAAGTGTGAGGCCGAGGCAAAGTCTCAGTATCTTTTTTGCTGGATGTAAGGGCATTCTCCGGAACGTATCCCCAGAGTCATCTCTTCCTGGTAACAAGCACTTTTACTTTCCATTTTATGAGTCCTTGGAGGGTGTTGCCGCTTCTCTACTATCGTGGCAATACGTCGTGGCCTATTTGCTTCGTTATTCCTAGTTGACTTCCTCCCTCGGGGCTGAATTTATGCCTGATCGCTCAACAATACTCGGCGGCAATTTTTATTGAGTAGCACGACTGTTTTCCTCCTGAGCTGGTGGCCATTTTCGACCCCGTGGTCGTGTGCACCATGCGGCTTCTGTGCCAGGTTGTAGTTCCTATGGGGGACCCAGTCAAATAGTTCTAAGTTGTTTGACGTCCATGGTTTCACTTATGGTGAACATGATGTTTGGTATAGTGATGCTAAAATTTTACCCTGATGGGCAAGGTGCCCCTGTCGGGTCCTCGCCGAATCTGGTTTTGTTAAAGATTCCTCGAGGAAGTTGTCCTCGGGCCATTTCCCAACCGTCTCGAGGTAGGTTGCATCTTGGGGAATTCTTCCTATCCGTAGTGCATAGGCGGTAGTTCCCTCTCTTTGGCATTAGTTTCTTTGTCGGGATCCTGCCTGGGTATACTGAGCCTGAAAAGGCTCTTAGATGGTCATCCACGACCCTGATTCGTGGCTGGTACCGGGTACGGGCATCCCGCCAGATCTCGACTAGGTGGTATCTGATCAAGCTTTGTTTGAACTACCCCGAAGTCGTTGGGCTTGGTTTGTTTATGGTTTGGGTGATGGCCTGTGCTGCCCAGTCATCCGAGGTTGGGGGCGATCTCATTCGTTCAATCTGGGAATGAGGTGCAAATTCTCGTGGTGTTTCATTCTCGCTTTGTTCAGCCCCAGATGTGTCGGGATCTCTCATTTCTGCTTTGATGGCATCGGCGTGTGTCTCTGTGGAAGAATCTACTGGCACGGTATGTGAGTTTGTGGGGTCAGGTGCTAGGCTACAACACTACATCGTGGTCCCCTTTTAGGGTGTTTCCCCGAATTGTTTCAATAAGACGGGCTCGAACTTATCATCTTGAAGATCGTTGCCTTTTCCTGCGCATGTGTAGGTGGTGATGTGCTCATCGGGATCCGAGGTCCTGTTGTACTTAGGGAGTCCTGGCATTCTGAACTTTCGTGAAACGGGTTTCGGGACTGCTTCTTCGGGGAACGACTGTCGCAGGACTTCCACGAACTTGACTCGATCCCTTTGTAGAGATCCCCGAGCATCTTTGCTATGGCAGGGTTATTTACCAATCTATTGTTGCTTGATCTCTCGGGTATTTATTTGGCGAGGGGAGCAATTTTCGGCGCTATTATAGTGGGAGTCTCTGGGTGAATTTGCAACAGTGCAATAGCCAACTGTTGTGCCTACAAAATTTCAAAAGTATCGTGAAGACTCACTTCCTGTGCTTCTCGAGCTGCAGTTTTTTGGGCTTCATGTCGGTCGATATGCTGTATACTCCCATTGTGCGAGGCTTCATCGACTTGCTACGCGTCTTGCAAACCCGCATCCGTTAGAAATGGCCCAGATGCATCATCGGGGTTCTGCGGTGTCGCGCCACTGATTGGAGCAGCCACACCGTTTTCGCCGTGATTTTTGAGGTAGTTATTCCCAACTCTGTTTATCGAGCTAGAAATTTTGGCTTGAAACAAGAGATCCTGGACAAGAAAAAGTGTGAAAGATAAATCGCGTTTGTGAAATGAAACCGACAAGAAAATAATCGCTATTATTTTTAGCCCCACGGTGGGTGCCAAACTATTTACCGTAAAAATGTTAACAACAATTAAATTTGTAAATGGGATTCTAAAAATATGTGATCTATTTTGATGCTATTTGTTAGAGCAGATGATGCTAGGAATATGAAGTTTAACGATGAAATGCAAGTTAAAACGAGGCAGTAACGAAACCGAGAGGCCTACTATCTGGGTGTAGGACTGGTTGATGGGTTCCTCGGGGTCGAGCTCAAGCTATCGGGGGAAGTCGGGAATGGAATAACAGTTAAAATATTAATAAATAAGGCTCTTTATGGTAAATACCAAGCAATAGGATGAAGAACAAGTAAGAAAGCGATAAATATTAAAGTGGCCTCGAGCCAGTGAGAACGAGCAAGTTAGAAAGAAGAGGGAGAGAGAGATATTATTGATCTTGTGGAGAAATAGTTGGAGCAACATCAGCCCATCACAAGGTAGTGTGGGTTACCTTTATATAGGAGGGGAACATGGCTATAGTACAACATGCATAAACTGTAAAGAATGGAGATGGGACGGCTAGACGTGATGCTTTGGCATAGGCTCTGGATAGGCCGGCCTTGTCAGACTTTGTCGTGTGCCTAGGGAACTTCCACTTCTATTCTAGCCTCGTCCTTTGTCTTCTTTGAGTTGGGCCTCGACGAGCCCCGAGGGAGGGACTTGGTCGTGGCTGCACGTCATTGGGGTCCTGAGGCATTCCTCCGAAGTGGCTCGATAGCAAGAAATTGGATCATCTGATTTCGCCGCATACAATTTTACTTTACTATGCTTTTTATTTTATTCCTCCTTGCCTATGTTGTGATTATTTCGTTGATTTTACAGCAATTTGGGTTAGTTCCCTTAATCCTTAATACTCCTATTTGAATCCCTAATTTTCTATAATTGGTACCTTTCACTCATCTCTTGTGATGGTTTCCTTACAGATTTTCAGCCTCTGAAATATTTTTTGCCTTACTTGTTGTTGATTATGCTGTCAAAATTGATTCTTAGATATTTTACTTAATTAGAATTTTTTGAACCTAGCCTCTATTAAATGCTCTATACTATGCTTATTTCCTCATGTGTTGTATTCCAGTCTCATATGATCTCCTTCCTTATTTGTCTTTACCATTTGAAGTTCACTCCCTTAATTAAGGGAATACTTCTACTAAATTTATACTAATTGATACCTAGTTCCATAATTACTGCTTGATTTTGAGTCCTACCTTATTATGCAACATAAACTATGTATATGCTCTCTCATTAACACACACAACACACAAACACATTGGTTCTAAAACTCTCTCTCACACTCAAACTTTTTGCTCTCTTTCTGTGATTACTTGCTATTGTTCTAATTTAGCCAGCAACAAGCCAAGGCTAACTATTGTGCTCTCCTATTCTTCATTTTGTGTTTGTTGTCTCTCTAATGTTATGTCCTGATTTAAATTCAAGTTCCAAAGCCAATATGTTTCATTTGGTGCTTCACCTTATCATATCTCTGACTTGTTTTTATCTATGGTGCTGATGTTCAATGTATAATTGACATGTTCATTTAATGGCTTCATCTATCATGCTAGTTCTACTCCCCTGGTAGCCTGTTTCAATATGACTCTATTTTGTTTTGAATACTTGTCTACTTGTTGTCCAGTTATGATATGCAATTACTTTGCAAATTGATTTGTCACTTTAGATATCTGATTCTATGATTGTTTCTAAAATCCATTCTGTGATAAAATCACCATCTATTCCCTAATCCCATAAACCCTCACAAGGACTGATATGCTCCTATAATGACCTATGTGTCTCCAAACCCCACTACCCTATTTGTGGTTGTTAAACCTGCCTTGGTCCTATGTTCCTTGGTTATGTGTGAACCTGTTTTGGGTGTTGTGTTTGGACTATTGCTTCTTAGTTTACTCTCTTTTCAAAACTGTTATGTTTGAACAACTCCCCCAATTGTTTTACAAAACTATTTCAAACAAGTCTCTTTTTCAAGCTGTTCTCCTACTTAAATCTTTTAAAAACTATGTCAAAGCATTCTCACTCTACTCTTAGACTACTAAATTCTGCCCTTTTTGTGTGAGCCTAGCCTTGGGACCCTTGATCTCCCTCTGAACTTGGACACATGAAAGTTGGCCTTTCCACACTACACTTACTCTGTCTTGGCTATGAAATCTGGGTGTGAGCACTACCCAGGATCCCTTGAAGTCCTTAGGTAACTCTGACACACCCAGATATGAGAAAGGCTATGAAACAATCATGGCATTTGAAGTTCTGGAAATTTGGGCCTGTTTTCAGGCTCTCTATAGTGTAACTTCTTATTTTTCTTTTCCCCTTATGTACTTTATTTCAATATTGGTTTGTAATAATTTGTAGATGAATACGGGGTTGGATAGTGAAAAATAGGAGGGTAGCCATACATGTTATCAATATCAATAGGTAGAGAACATGCTTTAGGTTTATATTCGCATGTATCTGCATTAGAACTCATGTTTAGGACCAATACATGCAACAAATATCATGTATTAGAAACCATGTTCCTGGGTTCCGTGTTTACTGCTTTCAGCATTTCATTTTGACATCTCTATTACCACTTAGAAATCTTGTTTCTAGGATAAACAAAGTTAAACATAAAATTATTGCTCCTGCATATCTTGAAATCATGTTGTAACTTTTTTGGGCATTTAGAAATCATGTTTTAGGAATTCTGCATATCCTGCAGTCATTCTGTATTTTCATATGTGCACATTAGATATCCTATTTTATGGTCTCGTTCACACTCGGTCATTCACACCTAATTAAACTACTGTGCATCAAAAAAGACATAAAACAGTATCATGTTTGATTATCCTATTTAAGTGAAACTTGTCATAATCCATGTATGTCTTTGCAACATTTAGAACATCATGCTTTAGGTAAAATAACTTCTAAACTATTTTAATGATTCTGGTAACTGCAGCATATTAGTTTATGCCTATGCAAGCCTTAGGTAACCAACATTAACAATAAAACCAGAACCGGCTTTGTGATTAGTGTTTAACGGTCAGCATGTTAAAACCAGTAGGTAAGCCTGATTAGGACTTCCTCTTTTAGTTATGTAATAAATATACTCTGTTGTTATCACTTAGATACCACGCTTAGGATCTGAATTTAGAACTTAATTGTGTATGAGTTATGTTGTTCGTATGTACTATGTGTGGAGGTATATCTGAGCCTTTATGTGTCTTCATGCTCCCCTTTAATTGAAGTCCTATCTATTTATTATGCGTCGATTTAATATATTACCTTTAAACTTGAAGGTCTACCTAGAACCCCTTCTATAGGATAGGAGTCCTAAATTCCTCTGGGACTGATAGGAAGGGATGGGTAACAGCATGCAATAGCGGTCGGACCAACCCTCATTTTAAATACCTTCACGGGACGGGAAAGGGTAGATATGGATATGATGACTGGTGCGTTAATACCACGTGCAGACCCTCTTTGAGGAGTGTCATACCGGGTATTGAATTGACGTGATCCATGTTATAAACAAACCTAGGACACCCCCCTATATTCACAAATATGTTTAGAGTGTTATTCTCTTTTTTTTTTAAATCTTGCTTTCCATTAATTAGGGAAAAAAGAAAGTTGCCAGTTAAAAAACGAGTTTTAGAAGAGCACAAGTTCTGCCATTTGGTAATACATTATTACTGCTAGTTTTAACTTACCAACGATGGAGGCGATTGAGATTTGATTAGAACCCCTATAGCCATGCTTTCTATGTGTTTGCCAACTTAAAAAACATTGTTATAGACATAGAAGAGTACAAAAATTCTACAACATGATATCTACGCATTGTGTGATATCTAATTACATTTTCGAGTTATTAGGACCTATAGACAAGTTTGCCTAGTGAAAGGCGGGTATGCAAGAATCAGAAAGAACCTATAGGCATATTTTCTATGTGCATGTGTAGAAGCTGTAGACATAATATTTACATGAAAGTGTAGGATCCCTATAGTCATGGTAACTAAATGAGAATGCTGAAGTTCTTATAGACATGATAGCTATATGAAAAATGCAAAAAATCTTATAGGCATGGTAACTAGATGAAAAATGCAAAAGTCTTACAGGCATGGTAACTGCATGAGAAAATGCTGAAATTAGAGATTCCTATATGCAAGTTATCTACATGAGAACATGCTGAAATTAAAATCCTATAGGCAAGTTATCTACCATTTTTGCATGCATAGTTACCCCTCCCTTTTCACTAAACATCCCCAAAAATTTATTACAAAGTTATTACAATCCAAAGAAAATAAAGAAAATACATTAGAAATTGAAAATTACCACCAAGGAGAGCCTGATTTAGACTTCCTGTCTAAAGTATGAAGTAAACTATCTCCAATGATCATGTTTCAAAGACTTTATACTACTTGGGTGTGTTAGAATTCCCTTAGAGCTTCATAAGAACTTTGAGCAGTGCTTACACACAAATATATTGCAAATTAGACACAGTGTTGTGTGGAAGGACCGGCCCTCAAGTGTCCAAGTTCAGAGGGAACTCAAGGTCCCAAGGTAAGGCTCACAAGTAGGGGCCAGAACATACGAACTAAGAGGGAGAGTGCAAGTGCAGAATTCTGAAAGGGAAAAGGGAAAGGGAAACAGTACACATAGGGATATAGGGAATAGGGAGTTGCAAGAGATAAAAGCAGGCTAGTAGGCATAACCCAACAATGAGAGATGTTGGCACACCCATAAGCCTACTAGAACACATTGTTTAGAGGTTAGGATCCCCTAAAGGATCAAGTTTAATCCATAGACAATAACTTGCATATTGCCCTATTTTAAACTTTTAACTCAAAGCACATAAAGGGACATAGGGGATAGAGATTCATAGCAAAAACAAGCAAAAGGAAATCAACATGCTAGTTTAAGTATTTAACTCTGCAGAAGTAGTAAAGAGACAGAGGTGTAGAAAGCTGTAAGTAAACATATTGTGGTGATGCTGAAAATTAAAATTAGGACGTACGAGTTTCAAGGAAACAAATAAGGAAAAAGCAGTAGTCTTGTGAAAGTTAGAATGCAGACAAGAAGAGAGAGTTTTATTATGTAAGAGTGAGAATTCAGAAGTGAAGGATTATTAATCGTGTTAGTGGAGGATTATTAAAGTCGTGTGTGTTGTGTGTTAAATAGTCATGTATTTATAGTGTGAAAGTTACGAGGAAATAAGGTAAGAAAATAATTAAAGACTGATTGTAAATCAATTCCATAAGACTCCTTTTAATTAAGGGATTCAGATTCAAACGGGTATAAACCAATTAAGGAAAGAAATTAATCAAACATTTTGTACAAAGTAGGTAATTAGGGGTGAATACATAAAAGTTTTATTTAAGATAGAATTTTGAAAAACACAGTTGTGCAATTAAGGAAAGGGAATCAATTAATAGCCAAGAAATCAGAGGTCAGATATTTTGTTATGAATGAACCAAGTCAAAAGATGGGAAAGGTTTTTAACTTAAATGACATTAGCAAACATGGAAAGGGAATCAATTAGACCCATATTCAGAGGGGAGTATGAACTAATTACAGATTTAAAAACTACTTTAGAGGGCGGTTCATCATATATAAGGAGCATACAAACATGTTAAGCATGAAAAAAGACTGTAGTTTCATTGTAAAATCAGTAGAAAGTCCAGCATAGAAGAGTTTAGCAAAAGGTCAGAGTCATATGAAAACAAAGAAGCCCAAACTCAATTCAAAGACTCAAAGTCAATCTAAAAGAATTAGGGGTTTCGAAATGAAACCCTAGTTCAAGCAAACCATAAAGCAAAGATGAGAGGGCAGGTAATTGAATTGAAATCATGTTTTAGAAGTTTCAAAAAAGAACATGATTCTTCAGCAACAGAACTCATGAGAAAACATAATAGCAAAGTAACATGCAATCACAGTAGAAGGATTCAAAAAAACATAATGGCAAATACTTATAAGAATAGTAGGAAAAAAACATGCTTAGAAGGAACTTAAACAGGGCTCAGTAGAAGGCAAACAAAGAGACTTAAAAACTTAGTACGAAAATATAGTAGAAGAACACAAGAACACCAGGAAAGTATAGCAGAAAAGCATATAGGAAAAAACAGTAAGATAAACATATAAGAACATGGTAAAAATATAGTAGAGAAGTCTATGTGACCATAGTATAGGAAAACACAGTAAGAGAAACATACAAGAGATGATACGAGAAAACAGCACAGGAAAACACACGAATAACAAAGAAGAAAAATCATAAAAACACTTAAACACTTTCCAAAAAACTCTAAATCGGAAAAGAAAGGTTTTGAAAATAATTTTCGAAAGAAAAGTTAGGGAAATCATTTGAAAACTCAAAGAGAGAACATATACCCCACAGATCAAAAGAAATCAAAGAAAACCTCGAAGGGTTAGGGTTCTAGAAGAACCCTAGAAATGAGAAAGGCTTTGAGAGGTTATCGATCTGAGTCGGAGAGGTCGGAATCAGACACAAACAACTATAGTACGCTGGAGCAAGGCCGTAGATGACCAGAGAACCTTGAATCGTTAGAGGACTGAGTGAAAACCTTCGAAGTAAGGCCTTGAATCTTCAGGTATCAAGCACATAGAAGTAATAGGAGGTGAGTATAGGACTCTCAAAGCCTGAGAAGCCATGGATTCCGGTGGGTTTCAGGATGGAAGATGGTAGGAGACGATTAGGGTTATGGAAGGTTCGAGAGAGTTTGAGAGGGTGAAGGGATTCAAAGAAGTCGACTCAGGTGAAATGATTTAGGTTTGAGGGGGTTTGGTAAATTAAATAGGAATAGAGGGATCGTGGTCGGTGATCATTTTGATCAATGGCCTGGATTTATTGGGGAGCCAGGCGGGTTGGATTAAATTGGGTCATGAGCGAGTAGTTTAGGAATTGGGCCAGTCCCATTGAGATTGAAATTGGGTTAATTGGGGTGGTCGATTTGGGCTAAAATTAAAATAAATAGGGCTAGATTTTAAATAGTCACTTTTTTCCTTTTTATTTTGTAAAAATAGTAAAATGATTTCTGAAAACAAATTAAAGATACTAAATTAATTAACAATACACAAATATCAAATTAAAAATACTGGAATCAAATTAGTAATGATAAACGCAATTAATTCTTAAAATAGGCTAATATTATAATTATATGCAATTTAGCTTTAAAAATACTAAATAAATTTATAAAAAATGTGCAAACATTACCTTAGATATATTTTGGGATAAATATGAGAATAAAATAAATTAATCACCAAAATGATAATTTCAGGAATAATTATTGGTTTTTGTATTGCTAAAGTAGGGCAATAAATTAATTTAAAAATCTTTTAAAAATTAGAAAAAATACCAAAATATTTGGACACACTTATATATACATACATGTGCTGTTTTGAAAGTATTTTGCATGTAAAAAATATACAGGGAAAAATTGGGTATCAATAGTCATTTCATGAGTTACCGCTCCGTTTTCCCCATTTCTTCTTCTTTATGTTTTGTTCAATTGTATTATGTGGCATCAGGTTGGTTGGTTTAGGTTCAGAGTAGTTTTGGAGAGATATGAGACACATAGTCTCTTTTGTGTAAGCTGAAGTTGGAAAAGTCAACCGGATGTTGACTTATGTGTAAAAGATATCGGATGTGAATTATGATGGTTCGGATAGCTTCGTTAGGTGATTTGGGACTTAGGAGCGTGATTGGAATGTATTTTGGAGGTCCATGGTAGATTTAGGCTTGAATTGGCAAAATTGAAATTTAGAGCTTTTCTGGTTGATAGTGGAAATTTTGATATCGTGGTCGGAATGGAATTTCGGAAATTGGAGTAAGTCCGTTGTGTCATTCTGGGACATGTGTGAAAAATTTCAGATCATTCAGATGAGGTTTGATAGACTTTTTGATCAATTACAGAATTCGAAAGTTTTAGAATCCTTAGGCTTGAATTCGAGGGTGATTTGGTGTTTCAGCATCGTTTTGAGTGTTCTGAGGGTTTGTATGAATTTGAATGGTGATATGTTACTTGTTGGCATGTTTTGTTGAGATTCCAAGGTCCTCAAGATCGTTTTGGACGGTTGTCAGAAAGTCTAGACTTGGAGTTTTGCAGCAGAAATTGCTGCTTATGCTGGTTCTGCACCTGTGGATTGGGGACGGCAGGTGCGATGATTGCACGTGCATGGAGGAAGTTGTAGGAGCAGAAGATTTACCACACCTGCGAGCTATCAGGTGTGAAGCTTGGGGAATAGGTGCGGATGTTTGGGCCTTAAGTGAAAAATCGCAGGTGCGGCTATTTTATTGCATAAGTAGTCTGCTGATGCGAAATTGGAGCATAGGTGCGAAATCGCTAGGCATATGATATAAAAAGGTCGTCTCCGCAAATTTTGCTAATTTTCTCCATTTTTAAATATGGGAAGTGAGCTAGGGAAGTGATGTTTCAAGGGGAATCGAAGGTTTTCAGTTGGGTAAGCCACTTAAGTTATATTACTTGTATTTATGACCAATTTTCCATTATTTAATCATGTTATTAGTGGAAATTAGGGAAGAAAGTTGGGAGATTAGGGCTTGTAATTGGAGATCTTTGAGTGTGGAGTTGAGGGGCCTTTTGAGATCCAATTTTGACGCTTTTTGTATGAATAGACTTGTGGGCGGATGAGGATTCTAGAGATGTGATTTTTATCGAATTTCGAGACATGGACCCGGGGGTCAGGTTTGGCTAATTTCGGGATTTTTGATTTAGTATGATAATTTTTGTATGGTTTTCATTCCTTTAGTGTATACTAATGATAATATACTAATTTTTGTTAGATTCGGGGCATTTAGAGGCCGAATCGAGAGACAAGGGCATTGCGGGCTAGAGTTTAGCTTGGCTTGAGGTAAGTAACGCTTCCAAACATAGTTCCGATGGTTCGAAACCTCGAACTATGTGTTTATGATTACTATTAAGGTGACACTAATGCCAAGTGACAGGTGTGTGGGCGTGCATCGTGGGAATCGCGGCCTGGATCATTCCATGGCACCGCTTAGTGACTCTTTCTTGTTGATATTTGTGTTGCACAAATGTGATTAAGTTGATGAGCTATAAATCATGCTAATTATCATGTTAAGGCTTTACTCCAATACTTTTGAGACCCTGGAGGTCGATTCGTGCTGTCATATTACTTGCTTCATTGATAATTTGTACGTAGTCATGTTCATGCATATTATATCATGCCTCAGTCTCGATTATCGTTATTTGAAATATCGTATCATTGTTCTGTCTAGTATTATGACATTTTGAGCCCGTGTGAGCGAGACTGGAGAGTGATGCTTGAGTAAGGCCGAGATCCTGATATTGAGTGATAGTGTGGGATCGGGCTGCGCGCCGTAGTGAGATATTGATTATGCCATTCGCTGGCTTGTTATAGCGCTTGGGCTGATAGGAGCCCCTCCGGAGTCTTTCCACCCCCAGTGAGGGTAATTGATGATATTGAGGAATGGATCTTCCCTGGACATGGATCTTATCCGGAGTATTTATACTTGGAGATGGACCATAGGGCTAGAATGGCCTTCCTCGATATTGGATGACTGCGGTCATATATATATAAAATATTCCCAGATGGATCTTCCCTGGACCGGATGGACATATACAGTTCCGAATGGTTGAGCACTTGTAAGTGGAGGTATATAGTATTTGATCATGCTAGCTGTGCATTGGTACTTATAGATTACCGAAGTTTTTTACTCCGTACTGATAAGACTGCATTTATTTATTGTTGAGTTTTACTTGAACTGCAAGCATGCCTACTTTCTATACAATTACATGTTATTTTCTGTTGAGGTTTGATTCGTCACTACCTGTCAGTCCATTAGTTTGGACATATTACTTACTGAGTTGGTGTACTCAGTAAGTATTTTCCGCTTTGTTTTGATTTTCACTTTATATCTTTTATCGGATTTTTGCTATAAATACGATTTCACTTAAGCCTTAAATAAAATATGGAGTATTAGGTAATAAGTTTGCTGGCCTAGTATCATGATAGGTACCATCACGACCGGGTCAGAATTTGGGTCGTGACAACTTTCTGCTGCCACATCTTGCACTCATTCGTAATTTTTTGACACTTGTAAATTGTAGTCCCATTATTTTTTTTTAGTGATTACTTTGTGACATGTATTTTGTAGGTAACTCTGTTCTAAAATAATTTATTAAATTAGGCCTTTTCTCTATTTATTTTTCTTCTCTTCTGGTTTCTGCTCCACCGTGAACCACCACACCACCTCAAACCACCAGTCTTATTACAATCTCATGACCAAGAAAATCCCTCCTCACTCAAATAAACCACCTAGCCACCCAAAAATTATATAATAGACAAACAAAAATACTCTATAATTTTATTCCAGCAACACACTACTACCATAATCATGCTACTGATACAATACCACCAACTGAAAGAAAAATCATATGCTAGCCATCGTCCTTTTAAAAAATACCAACTCCTTTCTCATCTCTGATTTTGTTTTAAAAAAATTTCTTCAAAAGAATCACATCGACTCTTCTAGATATTTCATCATTATTCCCCTGCTTGAAAATCCATAAAATGGAAATTAAAGACCATATTATTCAGCTCCTAACCTATTAAATTATAGCGAAATAGAGATGTACAGCAAGTCTTTAACATAGAAATGGTTGGTAGATTCAAAATTATAAGTTAATATCGCATCTTTGACCGCATGCTTCCATAAGACCCACCCGCCACAAATCTGAACATCTTAAGAAGATAAAATACAAAACGAGTAAAAGGGGTTGGGGGGGAAAGAAAAAGAAAGGAGGAAGGTGGGAATAGGGAAGAAAGGGGCAGGCACTGTGAAATTTTTTAATTTTGTTTTTTTGTCCTTTAATTATTACTTTATTTTCTAAATTTAGTACTTTTCAATTAAAGTAAGCCTATTCACGCGCTCTATCAGTATGATTAACACATAACTTGACCACATCAGCTGGGTCTTTACCACATAAGCATAATCAACAGTCAAAGGGGTTAATTATTATGCAAATGAACCAGTATAATTGTCTAAATGGGAAAGTCATGAGTTTATTTACTGGGTTGATAAACGGGTGCAAGTTTAAGTGGTCCGATGGCCATTTGCCAAAATACAAACTATAGAAAACTATTTCAGATAATAAAATTGTAATTTTTTTAAAAAAATTAAAAAGTCAACCTTGGGCACCCGTCTCGAAACCCTACCAAACTTATAAAATCCGAACACCCATTCAATATTTAGTCCAACCATACTAAAATTATCCAATTCTAATCTCAAATTGATCTTCAAATCCTCAGGTTATAGTTTAGGAAGTTTTCACAAAATTCCGCGATTGTTCCAACTCAAAACACTACTTAAATGAGAAAAGCATTGATGGATTCATTTAATATAATCAAATCCAAGTAAAAAAAAACTTACCCTGATCAACTCCTTGAAAATTTCCTCCAAAATTGCCCAAAACCGAGCCTCTAACTGCAAAGATAAAAAATAACTCTAACCCTCGATTTGGAAATTTTAATATCTGTTAAAGAGTAATTACTATACACGATCGCGGAAAAGAACACGCTATTGTGGAGAACAAACTCCAACCGCTCAAAAAATACCTAAATAATCAGGTGACTATAGACCCATACGAGATGGCAGAACATCCCAAGGCTTTGCGATCACGCACAACTCCATGAGAATGCGATGAATAAGGCGTTCCATCCCACAACTCTCTTTCATACTAAGCGAACGCGGTACCCCATACACTTTTGCGATGCATAACTACCCAACCTTCTGCGAATACAGCCAAACCTTCAAGAATACGATGACCAAAGATCATCAGCCCCTGAAAATTAGAAACACACCTGGGCCCCCAGGGCCCTGTTTGATTATACCAAAAAGAAACACGATATGAACTAGCTTGAAGCCTCAAAGCACATCAAATAACACCAAAACTACGGATCTCACATCGATTGAAGCCTAATGAACTAACAATCTTCCAACTTCTAAACTAATGCTGAAACATACCAAACCATCTCCAATTGACCTCATATTTTGCAGAAAAGTCATAAATGACACAACGCACCTATTCCAACATTTGGAATCAAAATCTGACCCTGATATCAATAAAGTCAACTCTCGGTCAAACTTCTCAATCTTCTAAGCCTTCAACTTTCCAACTTTCACTAATTCAAGCCAAAACAACTTACGGACCTCAAAATCAACATACAAACATATGCCTAAGTCCAAAACCATCATATAAATCTATCGGAACAAGCAAAACTCCATTCTGGAGTCGTCTAAATAAAATTCAAACTCTAGTCAACTCTTTCAACTAAAGCTTCTAACTTTGGGACCAAGTGTCCCAATTCACTCCGAACCTCACCCAAAACTAAACCAACCTCCCCGACACGTCACATAACTACAATACAATATAGAGGAGGCAATAAATAGGGGAACGAGGCTAAAATACTCAACAAGACCGACCGGGTCGTTACATTCTCCCCCTCTTAAGACAAACGTTAATCCTCAAACGAGTATAGAGACATACCTAAAGTGGTAAAAAAGTGAAGATAACGGCTAAGCATATCATAATCAATCTCCTAAGTCACCTACTCAACTAAATCTTCACTGAAACAATTTTCTTTGAGCTTAACTTTTGAACCTGTCTGTCCAAGATGGCCATCGACTCCTCAACATAAGTCAAATCCTTGTCCAATTGGACCGAGATGAAATGTAATACATGGGATAGATCACAGTGATACTTCCAGAGCATGGAAACATGGAAAACCAGATAAAATGCAGAAAAGCTAGGTGGAAATGCCAGCTTATAGGCCATCTCTCCCACTCTCAATGATCTCAAAAGGACCAATATACCTGGGGCTCAACTTGCCCTTATTCTAGAACCTCATCACACCCTTCATGGGTGAACAAAACCCTCTCTCTAACCATAAATGCTATATCACGAACCTTCTAATCGGCATAACTCTTCATTCTAGAATGTGTTGTACGAAGCCGATCGTGGATCAACTTGACCTTCTCCAAGGCATCACGAACCAAATCTTGCCCAACAATCTAGCCTTACCCTGCTCAAACTAACCAACTAGAGAACGAGATCGCCTCCCATATAGGGCCTCATAAGGAGCCATCTGAATACTTGACCGGTAGCTATTATTGTAGGAAAACTCCGCAAGCGGCAAGAACTGATCACGAGAACCCCCAAAATTCATAACATATGCACGACGCATATCCTCTAAGATCTTAATGGTGGTCTCATATTGTCCATCCGTCTGTGGGTGAAATTATGTACTCAATTCAACTCGTGTGCCTAACTCACATTGTATGACTCTCTAGAAGTGCGATGCAAATTGCGTGACCCAGTCAGAGATCATGGATATAGGTACGCCATGAAGTGGGATAGTCTCGCGGATATAGATCTGAGCCAGCTGCCTTAATATGAAGAATAGGTACTAACCTCCTGAATGAAATGAGCCGACTTGGTCAACTTATCCATAATCATCCAAACAACGTCAAATTTCTTCTGATTCGGTGGGAGCCCAACAATGAATTCCAAGGTAACACGCTCCCATTTCTACTTGGGAATCTCAAGTCTTTGAAGCAAGTCAACTGGACTCTGATGCTCATAATTCACTTGCTGACAATTTGTGCATCGAGACATATACTCTACTATGTATTTCTTCATTCTCCTCCATCAATAGTGCTGCCTCAAATCCTGATATATCCTAGCGGCACGGGATGAATTGAGTACCGTAAAATGTAGGCCTAATGAAGAACCAACTCATGTAAACCATCCATATTGGGCACACATAATCGGCCTCACATCCACAAGACACCGTCATATCCGTTAGAAACCTCTTTAGCATCAACGTGTTGCACAGTGTTCTTACGGACAAACAAATAGGCATTGTCATACTAATGCTCTCTAATGCTATCATATAAACAAGACCGAGAAACCACGCACTCAAGAACCCAAATAGGCTCTGAAACATCCAATATAACTAATTGATTTGACAAATCTTGAACATCCAATGCTAATGGCATCTTCGCTACTGGTAGATATGCTAAATTGCCCTAGCTTTGCACCTTTCGACTCAAAGCACTAGACATCATGTTGGCCATCGCGAGATGATATAAAATAGTGATATCATAGTCTTTTAGAAACTCTAACCACCTCCCCTAATGCAAATTAAGATCTTTTTATTTGAATATATGCTGGGGACACCGGTAGTCAGTATAGCCCTCACATGTGATATCGTACAAATAGTGCTACCAAATCTTTAGGGCATGAATAATAGCTGCCAATTCCAAGTCGTGGACATGATAATTATTCTCATAAACCTTTAACTACTGAGACGCGTAGGCAAATCACCCTACCATCTTGCATCAACACCGCGCCAAGGCTAACACATGATGCGTTACAATTCACAGTGTAAAACCTCGAACCCGTAGGCAACACCAACACCGGGGTTGTAGTCCATGCAGTATTGAGCTTTTGAAAGCTCTCCTCACACTCATCGTGCCATCTAAAAGGAGAACCCTTTTGGGTAAATCTATTTATATGTGCAACGGCGGATAAGAAACCCTCTACGAAATGGCTTTATTGGTCGTCCAAACACTGGAAACTCTAAATCTTAGTAGCTGAAGATGGTCTAGAACAGCTCTACACTACTTTAATATTCTTTGGATCTACCTTGATCCCCTCACTCGACAACACATGACCCAAAAATGCCACCGAATCAAGCCAGAATTTACACTTTGAGAATTTTGCATACAACTTCTTTTCTCTCAAGGTCTGGAGCACAAACTTCAAATATTGTTCATGATCCTCCTGACTACGGGAATACACCAAGAAGTCATCAATAAACATAATGACGAATAAATCAAGATATGGTTGGAATACATTGTTCATCAGGTGCATAAATGCTACTAAGGCATTGGTCAACCCAAATAACATCACTAGGAACTCGTAGTGACCATACCTAGTACTGAAAGTAGTCTTTGGGATATTTGGATCCCCAATCTTCAGCTGATTATACCTTGACCGCAAGGCAATCTTTGAGAACACTCTAGCACCATGTAGCTGATCAAATAAGTCATTAATACGCAAATATAGGTACTTGTTCTTAACTGTAACCTTGTTCAACTGCTGATAATAAATACACATACGTATAGAACCATCATTTTTCATAACAAACAAAACCCGAGCACCCTAAGGCAACACACTAGGCTGAATTAAGCCCTTATCAAGAAACTCTTGCAGCTGCTCCTTTAACTCCTTCAACTCCGTCGATGCCATGCGATATGGTGGAATAGAAATGGGTGTCTGGCAACAAGTCAATATGAAAATCAATATCTCTATCGGGTGGCATGCTCGGAAGATCTGTTGGAAATACATCTGGGAAGTATCCCACTACCAAAAATGAATCAACCGTAGGAGTATCAGCAAAAACATCTATCACAAAGTCTAGACATGCATCACACCCCTTCTCAACCATTCGATGTGCCTTAAGGAAGGACAGAAACCTACTAGAAATATAATCCAAGCTATCATTTCACTCTTACCATGGCAATCCATGCATAGCAAGTGTCACAATCATGGTGTGACAATAGAATAGCATGATATAGGAGACGATCAGTCCATGCCCAAGATAATGGTATACCATACTAAGCAACAATAAATCAACTCTAGTCTTAAAACCACCAATAACAACTAAACACGATCTGTACATACGGTCTACAATAATAGAATCTTAGTGTGGCCATATATATTGGAAAACTCAAAGAATCACGAGATATAGCCAAATACGGAGCGGATTAAGATAATACATATAAGTAAGTGAAGCTTGGATCAAATAAGACTGATGCATCTCTATGACAAACCGAAACAATACCTATGATAAGTGCGTCTGATGCAACTGCCTCCGTCCTACCCAAGAAAGCATAGCATCTGGTCTGGCATTCCCTATAAGGCAACTCCTACCCGCCTGACCGTTGCCCCTAGCTGGCTATGCAGGTGAAGCAACAACTGGAGCATCAACCACGACCTAAGAAGTCTATGGACCTAGAGGAATACATGGAGCCTGAGTAGTTTATGGAGGTGCACCCCTCCTGAGTCTAGAGCGATCCCTTACTATATGATATGTATCATCACACTCAAAGTAAGCTCTCGTTGGGCTTGGCTACTAAAACTGGCTCAGGCCTGGTCGACTAGACTAATCACTGAAAGAACCTCATGCAAGAGGTATACTAGATAGTGGAGGTGTATAATAGGCAATCTAAGACCTGGAAGTAGCTGGAGCACCACTAGAAGTTGGAAGTACTGAAGGAACTGGACGAATCACATAACCCCTGCCATGACAGGTTGTAGTTGCATTATGGCCACTACTAAATCCTTCAGTACCTCGAGGCCTTTTGCCCTCCCTATCCTCTCTCTCACGGCCCCACATACCCTCACACCTCTGTGTGATCTCTATAATATGCTAATATGATGTATCTTTCTCCTTTTCCCGAGCCATGTTGAATCTAATACTATCATTGAGCCCCTCGATAAATGATGGACTCTCTCTCCGATTGTAGAAACTAAGGTAGGTGCATGTCTGGGAAACTCACTAATAACCTGTTTGGCCAAGCTTTTTTTCGCCAAAAGTGCTTCTTTTTTTCCAAAAGCACGGTTGGCCAAAAATTGAGGTGTTTGGCTAAGCTTTTGGAAGGAAAAAAGTGCTTTTGAGGAGAAGCAGAAGTAGTTTTGGAGAAGCAGAAAAAAGTAACTTCTCTCCAAAAGCACTTTTTATAGAAGCACTTTTGAGAAAAATACACTTAAAAGCAGTTTTTTAAAACTTGGTCAAACACTAATTACTGCTCAGAAGTGATTTTCAAACTAATTAGCCAAACACAAACTGCTTCTCACAAAAAGTACTTTTAAGAAAAGCACTTTTTAAACAAAAAAAAACACTTCTCAAAATAAGCTGATTTTTGCTGCTTGGCCAAACGGGCTATAAATTTGACAGCATACATTGACGCTGTCATAGTACCCTAGTTCAGGTGCTCAAACTCCATACGCCATGCATTCCAAAGGCTCTAGGGAACAAACTCTCTCAAGAACATCTCTTAAAATTGAGTCCATGTGAGTGAAGCTATATTGGCTGGGCTACCCTCCTCATAAGCTCGCCACCACTGATATATTGCTCTTGATAGCTGGAATGAGGTAAAAGCAACCTCGCTCATCTCCGCAATACCCATGATGCGGATAATACAATGGCATTTCTCTAGAAAACCTATGCATCTTTTGTAGCTAGGCCATTGTAAGTAGGAGGATGATACTTCTTGAACCTCTGAAGTCTAAGATGATCCTCCTAAGATGCCACTACCCTAACCTCGGGCTCAACCAGAACAACAGGCTTCATTGACATAACCGCTAGGACCTGATCACCATGGACCCACTGCTCTGGAGTACGGGCCGCGGGATTCTGAGCTCCTCCCCTAGCCTGAGATATGGTTGGTACAAGTGAAATAAACCCTGCCTGAGCTAAAGTACCGAACATGCTCAAGAACTGCGCGAGGGTCTCTTGAAGTGCAGGGGTAGAAACAATCGCCTCAGGTACCTGCCCTCCCAACAAGAGCTACTGGTGGCTCCTCTATCGCAGCTCAAATAGGTGCTCTAGCTGAACCATGTGCCTCTCCTCGGCCTCATCCTAGCCCCGACTGCTCACGACTCTAGTAAAGGTGCGGATGTTTGATCGTTAGATCCAACGGTACGTGTCATCACCATTTGTAAGAGAATAGAAAGAGAAAGATTCAGAACTTCAAAGTCAAAAAATTCACAAAATAAGGGATCAAATAAGTGAAGTTTCCTAACAGTTCCATAGCCTCTCGTAGATAAGCACAGACGTCTCCATACCGATCCGTAAGACTCTACTAAACATGTTTATGACTCGTAAAACCTATGATACTAGATCTTTGATACCAACTTAAAATGACCCCAATTCTCCAAAGAAGAATGTTGAGATGGAACCTGGTCTCGAAGACTAGGTAAGTCTAACATGAATGGAGAATTGACGAAAATAATAATAGAACTTCAAATTTGAATCATCTAGCTATCATAAAAGAACTCAACAATACCGCTAACAATAACTCCTAAAATCTTGTGAGACTGAGTCATAAGCTCTACCCGAATATACCATAAAGATCCTAATACACCACTATCTAAATAAAGAGTAAGCAGTAGAAAAATAAAGACAGAGGGTGACTCCAAGGCCTGCGGACACCAAGCAGGTATACCTTGAAGTCTTCGAGATGTATAGCCAAATCATTGATGCCTAGCCTAATATAAGGTATCTAGATCTGCACAAAACGATATGCAGAAGTGTAGTATAAGTATATCATATTGGTACCAAGTAAATATTAAGTCTAACCTCAGTAGGGTAGTTACGGGTCAGGTAAAGACACCTACTAGGACAAGAAAAGGAAGCTTAACAAGTATAGTACAACATAATAATAGAAACGAGGAAAAATGAGGCAATAAAGAAATACAACAAGATAGACTACAATTAAATTTAAAGCAATAAATTCAACAAGGAAGAAACACATAATAAGAACACTAAGAAAACAATGCGGACAAATACTAGTGAGGTGAATGAGAGATAACAACAAGAATAACAACCGAGGTGGTACCTCAAAATAATATTTCATAATCACAATTACAATGTTTCCTTATACCTCCGCATGAGACTTACATTTAGATAGTTTGGAAAGTAATTTTTCCAAAATAGCTACATGCACTTTATCTCACCTTATGTCGCCCCATGGCTTCAAGAAATTCCCTTACTAGCAACACGCACGTAAATCCCACCTTGTGCCGTCGCATGCACATTAACCCATATCCGTATATTGTTGCATGCGCATCAATATAACAATATAATCACAACTCGCACATGTGCCCATATACCACAACTTGCCAAAAGAATCAACAATACTAATCTTTCCACGATAATTAGCCTATGGCTCAACCACAATGTATGCAGGAGTCTCAACAATAGAAAACTAAAAGTGAATAGCTCAATAACAATGGTATTTCAACAATTAATAACTTTGCCTCAATATGATCATGATTTTTACAACTTCAAGTCCAATAACTCAACAAGAAGTTATTCCATGAAAACAACAACTTCAAATAAACAATTCACAATTAAAGAAGTAACAGGAAATAAGAAAAACGACAGCTTCAACTAAAGCATATAAGATAAAATAACAAGTAAAAGGTAGAACAAGTGTTAACAATGTGAAATAAAGCATGTGAGGGTAGATTAATACATGTAAGTATAATATTTTATGACAATTCAATTAAAGGCATGAAAAGAGTTCAAATAGCCTAAACCGATTAAATTCCATATATAGCCTGTTACCTACTCGTCACTTTGCGTATAAGCCTTTCACATATCACAAATACTATAATTTACCCAAATCCTAAGCGGTAGTTCTCCGCACAAAGTTAGGTAAGATACTTACCTCAAACAAGCTAACTCAATCCACTAGTAAGCCTTTATGGTGAATATCCAATTCCGGACGGCTCAAATATAGCCAACATAACTTTATACCATAAATAAAAACTATAGGAAACTATTCCAGATAATAAAGTTACAATCTTTAAGAAAATAAAAAAGTCAACCCTAGGCCCGCATCTCGGAACTCGACCAAACTTATAAAATCCGAACACCTATTTAATAACGAGTCCAACTATACTAAAATTATCCTATTCCTACCTCAAATCAATCTTCAAACCCTATATAGGATGTTTTCACAAAAGTTTCCAATTTTTCCAACTCAAAAAACTAATTAAACGATAAAAACAATGATGGATTCGTGTAATAAAATCAAATTCGAGTCATAAACACTTACCCCGATCAACTCCTTGAAAATACCCTAAAAAATCGTCAATATCTGCTGCCCAGTGATTACTCTATGCAATCGTGGAAAAGCACACGTGATCACGGAGAACAAACTCCACCAGCACATAAAAGACACTATGCGATCCCGTTACGACAGACGTTAACGCGATGGCAATAAATCCCAAGGCTTCGCGATCCCGGACAACTCCACGTGAACGCAATGAATAACGTGTGCCATCCCATATCCCAACCTTCCTCTTATGCAAACACGGTCCCCCACACGCGTTCGCAATGCACAACCAGCCAACCTTCCATGAACGCAGCCAAACCTTCGCGAACACGAAGAGCAAAGATCATCTGCCAGCAAATTCCCTACGCGATCACGTCTTATATTTTGTGATCGCGAAGAAGGAAACCAAAAGCTCTGAAACCAGAAACCTCAACACATGCATAAATGGTCCAAACTCAATCCAAAATACCTGGACCCCCGGGATTCCGTTTGAACATACTAATAAGTCCTAACATATGATACCATCTTGCTTGAAGCCTCAAATCACATAAAACAACACCAAAACTATGAATCACACATCAATTCAAGCCTAATGAACTTATGAGCTTCTAACTTCCAAAATTAATGCCGAAACATACCAAACTATCTCCAGTTGACCTTAAATTTTGCACACAAGTCATAAATAATACAACAGACCTATTCCAACTTTCGAAATAAGAATCTGACCCCGATATTAATAAAGTCAACTTTCATTCAAACTTCTCAATCTTCCAAACCTTCAACTTTCCAACTTTTGCCAATTCAAGCCACAATGACCTACAGACCTCCAAATCAATATTCGGGCATACGCTTAAGTATAAAATCACTATACAAAGCTATCAGAACTATTAAAACTTCATTTTGAAGTCATCTACACATCAAACTCCGATCAACTCTTTCAACTTAAGCTTCCAACTTTGAGACTAAGTGTCCCAACTCACTCTGAACCTCACCCGAAACCAATTCAACCATCTCGGTAAGTTACATAATCACAATATAACATAGATGAGGCAATAAACAGTAAAACGCGATTAAAATACTCAAAACGAACAACCGAATCGTTACCCACTTTTAGGGTCGCCATTGAAATTATACCTGCATTGCACAAAACTACAATACTAACTCACTTGAGTCTGAAGTTCTTTACCTCCTCAATACTACTTCAGAATCGGATCTGAAGTTGTTGTATCTTTTCTATGAAACTCTAGAAAAATATGATCTTAAGTAGTTTTGTCTCTTCAATGCAACTTTAGAAATTGGATCTTAAGTTATGAAGAATAACTTGTTCTTCGAATTTTAACAATCTAACACACGATTCAACACCCAAATCTACTTCAAATGAGCTTAAATTTGATATATAACTTTTAAAAATCATAAAGAACAAACCCAAGTCATCAAATTGTAAAAATAATATATCTGGCAAAATCATTTTACAAATAATAAGAAAAAGAAGAAGAAATCGTAAGAACAACCTACGATGGTGTTTTACAACTAGAAGAATAAGAAGAAGAAACCAAACGGCTCTTGGATACACGGGACATGAAGAATAAGAAGAAGAAACCAAATGGCTCTTGGATACACGGGACATGAATACAAAGAAGAAGAAAGCAACAAGATGCTCCTGGATATATGGGATATGAATATAGATAAGAAGAAAGCAGCAACGAATAAGAAGAGAAAATTGTATATGAAGTTGCCCAAAATTTGGGTATCACTTAAATTTTTATTTAAAAAATGGGTACACCTTAAATAGGGGTGACGAAATAGGACGCTTACCAAAATGAGTATCCCAAGTTCCACTTGTTGATGGGCTCATAAACCACGTCACCCATTTGCTGTCTATTATCCAATGAAATTTTTTCGTATATATACCATATATGAAACTATATTACCAAATATATTCATAGTTTGCATATTACCATTCATGCTAATAGTATTTTTACATAATATATACAATGCATTAAATAAGGAATCACTGTAGCTTTATGATTCCTTATTTAGGTGCACTAAAAAAGGGAAATTAAATATTTTTCAGATCTTCCCCAACGCAAATCACGCACAGTAATCACTATCGTTGACTTCGTTACAAAATTTTCGTACTCTGTTTTTGCGATACACTCTGCTTTAATATTTTCTCTGATTTCACAAATTAAAATCGACAAAATCTCAATTCTTATACATCAAACACAATTATGTCCAAATTTCAGTAATACAAAGCAAAATAAAAGAGAGTAGCAATTCCACCATTGATGACCACTAAAAAGCTTTGAAGCTTTGAATTGAAATTTGGGTTTTCAAAAATCATTATTTATTTGGATTGGTTGTTGTTGCAAATAATTGAAAATATGATTTGGAGTTTATATCTCAATATTGAGGGGTTTTGGTGAAGATTGGACTTGATTTTGGTTGAATTTCGGATTGAAACCCAAAGAAGAAGAAGAAGAAGACATGACATACATTATATTGCAGAAATTGTAAAAAAATTATAGATAAATTATAGAAAAATTGTAGACTGTTGTTTATTTATTTTTCTTTTATTCATTTACCTATTGTATGAAAGTTGAACAATATTGTATAAAAGTTGTATTTAAGTGCATGATTTAGTACTGCTTTGGACAAAAATATGTATCAAAAATGTGCAACATACATTTCAGGGGAAGCACGTCGAGTACAAATATGTATCCAGTTTGTAGATATTTTATAGAAAAATTGTAGATTATGTATTCTGATTATAAATATTTTATTTTCTGTTTTCACAAATAAAAAACGACTAAAACTTCTATAAATCTTCAAATAACGCAATTATGTCAAACATCCAAATTATGCTATAATGGAATGGGAATTGGAATATTAGAATTCAATGTACCCAGTTTTGTAGATAATTTATAGATAAATTGTATTTTATTTGTATTCTGATTGTAGATGCTTTATTTTCTGTTTTCACAAATAAAAAACGAATAAACTTCTACAAATCTTCTGCAAAAAACGCAATTATGTTGAAAATATCAATTATGCTATAATTGAATGGGAATTGGATATTAAAATTTAATGTACCCGGTTTGTAGATATTTTGTAAATAATTTGTAGAAACATTGAAATTCTGTATTTTATATTAATTTTTCAAATGATATGTAGTTTTGTTGTAGATTAAATGTATAAAACAAGCCATTGTGAGTCTTACTTGACTCATTCCTCACATTCAACTTATTCTACAAATTCATGCCTCTTTAAATACAATACAACCATACTTCTTGAATTTAAAGGTATAGTAATATATATAACTTAAAAAGCATCTTCTCCTCTACACAAGTTAGCTCCAAAACAGATGAAGTGGAATAACAAGCTCCCATCAAAACTTTTAACACAAAAACATAAAGCTGAAAATAAATAAACAACAGTCTACAATTGTTCTACAATTTATCTACAATTTCTGCAAATATAATATATGCCATGTCTTCTTCTTCTTCTTCTTCTTCTTCTTCTTCTTCTTCTTCTTCTTCTTCTTCTTCTTCTTCTTCTTCTTCGAGTTTCAATCTGAAATTCAGCCAAAACCAAGTCTAATCTTCACCAAAACCCCTCAAAATTGAGATATAAACTCCAAACCATATTCCCAATTATTTACAACCACACCTAATCCAAACAAATGATAATTTTTGAAAACCCAAATTAGAATTCAAAGTTTCAAAGCTTTTTAGTGGTTGTCAATGGTGGAATTACTGCCCTCTTTTTCTTTCCTCTTATGTTACTGAAATTTGGGATCGGGAGATAGAGAGAAACATAGAGAGAATTCTCAAATCTTTGAAACAACATCCAATCCAAAGAAACATTATCTTTTGAAAACCCAAATTCGAATTCAAAGCCTTGGCTATGGAAGAAATAATGGGATTTTGATACAGAAATCGTGGGTGTGGGAGAAGGTGTAGGAATTGGAAAGAGAAACGTGGGGGGAGTGGTATTAGAAGGAATATATGGTACCATTAAATTTGTAGTGTAATTAATACCCTTAAAAACCATTAATGGTATATAATTGGTAACTAGGTATACTAAATATAATTATATCAAATCTTAAACATTGAGAGTAATATAATTTCCTATATGGCACAGGAACGTAAAAATTCCTTATCCAATTAGAAGACGTTACCCATTTAATTACACAGGCCCAAGATTAGGCATTGGAAAAGATTATTGACCAAATTTTGGAAATAAGAAGAGCGCACACAAGCCCAAATAAGGGGAACCATTTTTCACCTACAATATTCAAGACTTTTCAAATACAAACGTATTGAGTGTTAAATAATGGGAATTTGGCGTCGTATGTCACTTCAGCCTACTAATTGGTTAGAATTAATAAAAGAAATTATTCGCATCATTTGTCTAGTAAATGTGTATCACAATTTTTTTCTTTCTTTGCGTATATATATCAAGATATATGTTAAAAAATTTATATTCTTTCTTTATATATCTAAAATATGAAACTATAATATAGCTATCTATAATTTATTGTTTTCTCTATAGCCAAGTGGATAACACAAAAATAATTGTATTATTTGTAAAGTATTGCGACTTTCGCCTAGAAAAGTTCCTGCGAGTATGATTTGCTCTAATCTCACGCTTTGTTAGCTTTTTAATCTTCCCTAATCCATGAGAGGGAGAAAGAAGCGATAGAAGAAGTAAGGAGAGAAAGAGAGGGAGAAAGAGACGACAAAGAGAGGTAGATAGGGGTTATGGAGAGAGACAATACATTGGGAAGTAGGTATTTCGTTAATTTACCTATATATTATTAATTTTGGATGTCTTTGTCAAACATAATCTAAGGCCAAAAATTTATAAATCTAAATTATATATCGTCACCCGATGTCAATTTCCATTAAATAATTTTAGCATATCAAGTAAGTTGGAAATCAGACATAACAGATCACAATATTTATCTTATAAATCATTAATGAATAATAGTAACATTTTACTACAAATGATGGCCAAAAGCGGGTGCTACTTAGCCACCTCTGCTTATAGCCTGTTTGGCCAAGCTGGAGAAATCAGCTTATTTTGAGAAGTGCTTTTTTCAAAAGTGCTTTTGAAAAAAATACTTTTGGAAAGAAGCAGTTTGTGTTTGACTAATCAGTCTGAAAAGCACTTTTGAGAAATAATTTGTGTTTGGCCAAGCTTTTTAGAAAGTGCTTTTAAGTGTCAAATTACGAATAAGGACATGAATAGATTTATTTACTAATTAATATTATAAGTAAATAAATAATCTAAAAATTTTGCTATTACATGCAATAATTAAAAGAATATATTTTATTTAAGTAAAATATAAAAATAAAATTAAAAAGTACTTAATTCTTTTAATATAAATTAAATATATTAAAATTCCTTCAACAAATATAAAAGCATTCACCCCTAAAGGCACTATATATTAGAAAGTTTTCCTAAAAATAAGAAGAAATATTTATAAATTAATATCCTAAGTATTAGGTTTAAGGGTTATTTTGGTATATACAATATTTAGTTAGGGGTATTTTAGGTAAGAAGAAAAATCAAAACTGGTTCTGCTTCTGCTTTTGGAAAGAAGCTACTTTTTTCTGCTTCACTGAAACTGCTTCTGCTTCTTCCCAAAAGCAATTTTTTTTCCTAAATAAGCTTGGCCAAACACCTCAAGTTAGGAAAAAAAAGTACTTTTGAGAAAAAAAAACACTTTTTGCCTCTTGAGAAGCTTGGCCAAACAGGCTATTACTCAGGCTCCTTTGTTACTAAGGACCACTACACTATCTTCACTTATTTTTCTTTTTTAAAAAAAAAAAAAAAACTAAACAAACTTCTTTAGTACTTATATATTTCTAAGGGAAACAATCTCGTACCAGTGCCCAAAAAATCATGCATATTACAAATTGTATGCTGCCCTTAAAAAGAAATACGTAGTTAATTTATATGTCTAAAATTGAGCACCCTCAAAAGTTTGACCAAACTGCCAATTAGCAGGGGCCACATTGTAGCTAGTGATAGTTGTTCCATCACCAGCTGTGACCCTAAAAGAAAGGCTTTGGCCATTGAGGTAAGAGTTACTCTGCCAGTTCTGACCCCAATTTCTTGACATTGTCTGCCAATCACTTGTAGATCCTTTAATTGAAACAGAATGGATATCCCCTGGACCTGCTACATTGGTGACTAGTACCAAGTTGAAGTAAGAATGTCCATTAATAGTAAACCGAATTCCTCCTTTCTTCACACAGGGCACCCTGCAAAATATCCAACACATGATGACCACATATATTCATAAAACACTCTTTTTATTTCATTTGACAGTTTACCTTCGGAAGGCAACAGGGACGATTCCGGCACGGTATTGAGCAATTTGAAGGTAAGCAGGTTGAGCCATGTCAAAATGGGGACGAGGAGGATTGCACCACCCACCATTGTCACTGGGCAAAGCAAAATTGGGTGGGCAAAAATTAGTAGCAGTGACAGTAATGGTACCAGGGAGGCACCATCTTGGTTCACCAGCGCACCGCAGCTCAAAACAAGCCCCGCAACTCAACCCATTATCAAACAATGCTGTGCTTAATGCTGCAGTATTAGTTCCATATCCTTGCCCATACAAATTCCCAT